>VHKM01000516.1:1722500-1800975 GCA_007210695.1 Neogobius melanostomus
GATTGGAGAGATAAAATCTTAAATTCCTCCTCTGACAGAACCCACAGTGTGGCCTTGTGTTTAAAGAATAAAACTTAAGTGTGCTTTGTGTGGTGCAAACATGTGCATTATATTACACAAGATTATATGATAAGTGGTGAGCTATCTCATTCTTTAAGCAATGTTTGTCACTTTCTTTTTACACCTGAATGTTGAACAGTTAAAATAGTAGAGATGCACCAAAGTTGTCAAACAGGCTTGACCATAACACTGTCAGTCTTTACTCCGTCCGGAACTTCAAGAAAAATACCTCAGGAGAATGAATTCTTTCGAAGAAATCTTTATTTGATTAATATCGCACATACAAGTTACATCATAACATCAGGAAGTCTGCCGATCAAGTCCCGTACTTGCCTCTATATACTGTTAGTTCCGCCTCTAGTTCAGACGCACAAACTGACCATATCTCAGCCATTACGTCACTAACATTGTATCTCGGCCAAGATGGATCTGCCAGTACTTTTTCAAGGTAGGACATTTATTGAAACAATAGCAAAACAGAATCAGAAGACAAAGACTACGTTGTTCTCCGAATGAGTATTTATAAGTTTTAAGCAAGTAGCAATACATTTCCATATTTCACAAGACCAAGAGACACACTTCCCGTCAGTGACACACGTCACGTCAGAGTATTTTGATAAAGAGAAGAGCAGTCAGAGACAGCAGTAAACAGTCTGAGGACTCGGCGATCATGGCGTTCCGACCGGAGGAAGATTTGACTTGTTTAATTTGTCAGGACATTTTCAAGGAGCCTGTAGTGTTGAGCTGCAGTCACAGTTTTTGCAAAGACTGTCTGAGGAGCTGGTGGAGAGAGAAATCCACAAGAGAGTGCCCTGTTTGTAAGAGAAGATCCTCAAAGAGTGACCCACCACGAAACCTGGCTCTGCGAAACCTGTGTGAGGCCTACGTCCAGCAAAGAGAGCAGAAGACTCCAGAAGAGCAGGTGTGTCGAGTGCACTCAGAGAGACTCAAACTGTTCTGTCTGACTGACCAGCAGCCGCTCTGTGTGGTGTGTCGAGACTCCGCTGCTCATAGAAACTATAACGTTAAACCAAAGGAGGAAGCAACAAAAGGCCTTAAAAAGAAGCTCTGTAAGTCTCTGAATCCTTTAAAAGACCGCCTTCGCATTGTGGAAAGATTCAAAGAAAACTGTGAATTTACTTTAGATCACATTAAAACCCAGTCGTGCCACACAGCAAATCTGATTGAAAAAGAGTTTCTAAAACTGCACGGGTTTCTGTCAGAACAGCAGGAGATCCGGATGAGAGCACTGAAAGTGGAAGAGGAGCAGAAGACTCAGAGGATGAAGGACAAGATGGCGGCTGTGAGCAGAGAAGTAGAATAGAATAGAATATAACTTTGTCTGTTCCAAAAGAGCAGAAATGTGTCTTTCTGCACGGCTCAAATCAATCAATAAAAACACATCATTACAAATATCACACGAAGAAGAAAGCTCAACGTAAAATATAAAATACAGTGCTACCGGGTTTAGTGCAGCGATTGCAGATGGAATGAATGATTTCTTGTAGCTATTTCTATGGGCCAAAGGGGTTCTGTATCTTCTGCCTGATGGCAGCAGGGAGAAGGAGTGATGCAAGGGGTGTGTGGCATCTTCAGTGATGAGAGTGGCTTTCCTCCGCACCGATCGCCTGTACAGTTCGCAGAGTGGGGTCTGAGGGGTTTGAGTGATCTTACTGGCGTGGTTAACTATTCTATTGAGTTTTGTTTTGTGTTTAACGGTGAGAAAGTTGAACCAGGAAGAGATGTTGTATGTAAGAATGGATTCAATGAGTGAAGTGTACACCAAAGATAAAATGTCTTTGTTAATATTAAAAGATCTCAACTTTCTGAGGAGGTGGAGGCGCTGGTGTGCCTTTTTAAAAACGGAGTCTGCGTGATACCCAAAGGACAGTTTCCTGTCTATTTCTATCCCCAAATATTTACAGTCCACCTGCTCCACCTGTTGGCCATGGATGAGAAGGGGCTGGAAAAGGTCCACTGAGCCTTCCTTCCCTGTGGCTCCACAGCACAACTCCTTTGTTTTGGAGATATTGAGCTCCAGTGAGCTCTGCTTAAATCCACAGACCAAAGTGTGGACTTCCTGCTGGTATTGTGCCAGGGTCTGTGCGTCTTTGAGGTGTGCCACCAAAGCCATGTCGTCCGCGTACTTTAGGAGAGTCATTCCTTCTGTGCGGCAGCAGATGTTATTAGTGTACACAGAGAAAAGAACGGGTGACAGCACACAGCCCTGGCGAAGTCCAGTCTTCAAAACAATTTGGCAGGACTTAACACCGTTGAAGATCACATACTGTGGTCTGTTACTTAAAAACTCCCTGATCCATAAAATCAGTTTTGGGTGAACCTGCATTGATGAGACATTGTACCAATATGTTATTGTTTACAGTGCTAAAAGCTGATGAAAAATCCATGAATAAAATTCTTGTGTGGGGATGTGTGGAATCCTGTTGCTTGGTGACTCGGTCTAAAAGCATGAGGCTTGCGTCCTCCCTGCCTCGCTTAGCTCTGTATGCGAACTGGAGCGGATCCAACTTGTCGGACAGTTCAAACATCAGTTGGTCAGCCACAACCCTCTCTATGCACTTGCAAAGGACTGAGGTCAGTGCTATTGGCCTATAGTCCTGCAAGTCCTTGGGTCTGGCCTTTTTGGGATGGTTGATTTCTTCCACTGTACTGGGACTGTGCTGGAGTCCAGGAGGAGCTGGAACAGCCTGGTGAACACTCCACTAAGCTGAGTGGAGCACTCTTTGAGCACCCGGCCCCTGAGGGTGTCCGGGCCTGCCACCCTTAGACAGTTTTTCATGTCCTTAGTAACCCACCTATTATTGTTAGGGTATGTGGCTCTGTCAGAAAGTATCAGAGCCACAGAGGAGCAGCTCAGAGAGCCAGACATCTCCTTCCTGCTCAAATACAAGGCTGCCGTTGAGAGAGTGCAGCGCTGCCCCCTGCTGGAGGAGACCCACCCAGAACTCCTCCTGTCGAATGATCTGACCAGTTTCACCTCCTGTGATGAGCAAGCACTTCCCAGAAACCCAGAACGAGTTAGACTAGATTCTACGGTCGTCCGTGGTTCAGAAGGTTTCGACTCTGGACGTTGACGTGGCAGACGGAGATCACTGGGAGCTTGGAGTCGTGACAAAATCGGCCTATCATATCGCAGTTACCGATGAGTACATAGATGCTGATGCAGGGTGGTGGTCCCTCCAGTTCTCGGACGGACAATATAGAGCGTTTAACTTTGACAAGAAAAAGGAAAGTGTTCTGAAATTGAAATCACATCCTTTAAAGATAAGACTCCACCTCGAATGTAGCAGACGGAGATTGACCTTTTACGACGCTGACACGAACGCCCGCATTCACTCCTTCACCCAACTCTACCAACAAAAGCTCTTCCCAGTTTTCGGTGGTCATAATCATCCGCTAATTTCCATTCTCCCTCAGAAAATATGACCAAGAATGTGTCAATAGAGCAGCAACTCTGAACTGGTGCGTCAGGACCCAAAAGTGGGTTATTGAACTATTTCCAGTGGGACATAAAGCCTTGTAGAGTGTTTTTATTTTATTTTCATAAACATTTCTATATTATATAATCAGGTTTGTGAAATTGCCTTTTTTATTTTGATCGAACATTTAAAGGTTTTACATGTTTGTGGCTATATCCTTCTTTCTTTACCTGCTTTAACCTGTTACTTCACTCACACAGATCTTACACATCGTTTTAGAAAATAGAAGGACTTGGCTTTCAAATGAGGTATCAATATGCTTTTAGATTAGGATATGTATAATTCCTAAACCTAACCCCTAACAGATAACAGGTTAATAACTGCTGTAACTCACTTATCTATGCACAGTGTGATTGTATCAACGATATAATAAATATTGTTAGAGGTGATTTACTGAGTGCAGTTTTTCATTAGCCTGTAGTCTCACCTCCCTCATAATTTCAGTGCTCAAATTGACTCCACTACAAATGATCTCTTGCTCATAGTTGGTCGTTTTTCTTCATTAAAGGTTTTAACGCTCAAGGATTGAAACTGGAAAGTAATCTCCACAAAGGAAAAGAGCAAATATGCAGAATGAATGAGTGAGCCATGTATGCTCAGAAGGAGTTTGCTTTTTTTATTTATTTTTGTTGTCCCTGAAGAGGTTAAGGCTTGAAGTCTTGTGTTGGACGTGAAAGTATTTGAGAGAAATGCCACAGCTCAGTCGTACAGGAGTTGTCCATCTTCAAAGAAGGTACTTGAGTCATCTTCTGTACTCGGTAGTTGAGGTCTCCAAACGTTTCGCCTCTCATCCAAAAGGCTTCGTCAGTGAACAAGGTTACGCTCAGCACGCAGCGTAGATAAAGACCAGTTGGGAGGAGTTGGGGTTGGCCCCGCTCCTCCCCTCTAATCACAGCTACTCTCACCTGTGGGTAAACACCTTTGAAGTAGAGCGTCTGTAACGACATGCTCCCCCCAGTATTGGTCAGTCCTGTCCTATTCATGGCTGATCACTGCTAATTACCTGCCTATTGTTCTTTTGTTAGCTGAGGTATCGTCTTCTTGGACTGGCCGTGTCCTGTCGGTTTTCCCCGAAGCAGATTGGAGTAAAAAGAAGAAAGATTAAATCTTAGCCCACCATTTCGGTTCATGGAGGGATTTTCTTTTCTGACAAAAATAGCTTATTTTACTCCTCTTTCAAACCAACGTTCTTCTTTAGCTAAAATTTTGACCTCCCCGTCCTCAAAGGAGTGATTGGAGGCTTTAAGGTGAAGGTGCACAGCCGACTGAGGGCCGCTTGTGCTTTCTCTTCGGTGTTGGTAAAGTCTCTTCTGTAAGACTTGTTTGGTTTCTCCAATATAATGTTCTTTGCATTCTTCTTCTTTGCATCGAATAGAATAAACCAAATTGCTTTGTTTGTGGCTAGGAGTTTTGTCTTTGGGATGAACTAATTTTGTCTCAGTGTGTTCACAGGTTTGTGGTACACTGGAATCCTGTGCTGTTTAAAGATTCTCTGAAGTTTCTCTGATACCCCGGCTACATACGGCACTGCAACTCCCTTTCTTCGGGGTTCTGTAGTCTGTCTGTCCTGCTCTTTGGGTCTTCCTGCCCTTTGTGCTTTAGTGAAGGACCAGTTAGGATAGCCACAGTCTGAGAGGGCTCTCTGGACATGTTGTTCCTCTTTGGTCTTTCCTTCTGCACTGATAGGCACCACTTTAGCTCTATGTCTGAGTGTCCTAATGACCCCTATTTTGTGTTGGAGTGGATGGTTTGAGTCAAACATCAAATACTGATCAGTATGAGTTGCCTTCCTGTAAACCTCTGTCTGAAGTTGTCCGTTTTCCCCTATGGCAAGGCAAGTTTATTTGTAGAGCACAATTCATACACGAGGCAATTCAAAGTGCTTCACAGTTGCAGAAAAAATTACAAGAAAACAGTTAAAATCAATCAATAAAACAACAACACAAAGTTAATCAATTACAGTAAAAGGCAAGAGTGCAGATCAAATACTTTCAGTTTTCATATGCACGGGTAAAAAGAGCTGTTTTCAGCCTGGATTTGAACATTGTCAGAGTTGAGGCCTGTCTCACATCCTCATGAAGACTGTTCCAGATTTTGGCTGCATGAAACTGAAACGCAGCCTCACCGTGTTTATTATTGACTCTGGGAACCACCAGGAGACCCCTCCCTGAAGTTCTCAGGGCCCGAGATGGTTCATACGGCTCTAACATGTCAGAGATGTACTTTGGTGCTAAACCATGAAAAGACTTGTACACAAGCAGAGCTGTTTTAAATTCTATTCTCTGAGTGACAGGAAGCCAGTGCAGAGACCGGAGCACTGGACTAATGTGGTCGTATTTCCTGGTTTTTGTCAGGACTCGAGCAGCAGCGTTCTGGATGTACTGCAGCTCTAACAGCTCGTTTAGACAGGCCAGTGAGCAGGCCGTTACAGTAGTCTAACCTGCTAGAGACAAATGCATGGATGAGTCTCTCCAAGTCTGGTTTTGACACTATTCCTCTGATCTTAGCAATGTTCTTCAGATGGTAAAAAGCTGATGATGTTATTGCTTTGATGTGTGCTTTGATTACTCCTAGATTTCTAACCTGATTTTTTGGTTTTAGAGCAAGAGACTCAAGGTGACTGATAACACTTTGTCTTTGTGTCTGTGGGCCAAAGACAATGATCTCAGTTTTGTCTGAATTTAGTTGGAGAAAGTTGTTTTGCATCCACAAACTGATCTGTTCGATGCAGTGACAGAGTGTATCTACAGGCCCATGTTCACCTGCCGTCAGTGACACGTAGATCTGAGTGTCATCTGCGTAGTTGTGGTACGACACATTGTTGCTGTTTATTAGCTGACCCAATGGAAGCATGTACAGGTCGAATAAGAGGGGTCCCAAGATTGACCCCTGGGGGACTCCACAGGTCATGGAAATTTTGTCTGAGACACAGTTGCCAATTTCGACAAAGTACGTCCTATCCTCGAGATAGGACTTGAACCAGTTTAGAGCAGTACCAGAGATTCCCACCCAGTTTTCTAACCTGTGAAGTAAGATCCCATGGTCCACTGTGTCAAACGCAGCGCTCAGGTCCAGCAGAACTAAAACTGAGACCTTACCTGCATTGGTGTTCATACGGATATCATTTGTCACCTTGATCAGAGCTGTCTCAGTGCTGTGGTGGGGCCTACATCCTGACTGGAAAGTATCAAACACATTGTTAGATAGGAGAAAGTAAGTGAGCTGTTGATATATTACTTTCTCTAGGACTTTTCCTAAAAACGGTAGGTTTGATATGGGCCGGTAGTTGTTCAGTACCTTGGGATCAAGGCTGCTCTTCTTTAGAAGAGGCTTAATGACCGCGGTTTTCAAGGCCTTTGGAAATGCTCCAGTCTCAAATGAGATGTTAACAAACTGAACAAGTTGTGGTAACAAGCTGGTCAGCACAGACTTCAGAAATCTAGTGGGTAATTCATCAAGGCAGCATGTACATGAACTCAGACCGGAGATGACCTCTTCGATTGTTTTGCCAGTAACAGGTGTGAAATGTGTCAGCTCAAGGTGTCTAGCTGGTGGCAGGTTTGGTATTTGTGTTGTGGAAATTATGGCATTTTTTATGCCTTGGACTTTATCATAAAAAAATATTGCAAAGTCATTGCACTTAGATGTAGAGATTAGTTCTAAGGGCAGTGAAACTGGAGGGTTAGTTAATCTGTTTACTGTGGAAAACAGAACACGAGAATTGTTTCTACAGTTTGCGATGATTTTAGAGAAGTATTTCTCCCTTTCTCCACGCAAAATCTGGTTGAACTCACAAAGCACTTCTTTGTATATCTCACAATGAACCTGGAGCTTTGACTTGCGCCATTTCCTTTCGGCTTTTCGGCACTCCCTTTTCTGTGCCCTGACCGAATCTTCACTT
Source organism: Neogobius melanostomus (assembly GCA_007210695.1). Taxonomy (NCBI): domain Eukaryota; kingdom Metazoa; phylum Chordata; class Actinopteri; order Gobiiformes; family Gobiidae; genus Neogobius; species Neogobius melanostomus. The sequence goes on from VHKM01000516.1 coordinate 1,729,962, forward strand.
CTCCAAGGTGCCTTTTGTCTATTGTTAACCATTTTTATCTTGACAGGAGCAATAGTATCCAAAACATTTAAGACGCTTGATGTATAAGAGTCCAACAGATTATCAACATTTGAACATGGAGGATTTTCAAATCTGATCATTTCCATAAACTGTGTCCTTGTTGTATCATTTATGTGTCTTCTTTGAATAACTCCAGGCCCAACCACTGGTTTTGGTGTAACAGACAAGTCAAAAAAGACACAAAAATGATCAGATAAAGCAACATCAACAACATTCACATTTGATATATTAACACCTTTTGTAATAACTAGATCTAGAGTGTGACCTTTGTTGTGGGTCGCCTCACTCACGTGCTGAGTTAAACCAAACATTTCAAGAACAGCATTAAGTTCTTTTGCATGCCTGTCATTGGTCACATCCACATGCACATTAAAATCACCTGAAATGACCAAACAATCAAAATCAGTGCATATAAATGAAAGTAATTCAGTGAAGTCTTCGATAAAACAATTCTGTAGTGGTTTGTAAATAGTCATATAAAGAATGGAAGATTGTTTTATCTCCATTTTGAAAGACACATACTCAAATGATAGAAAAACCCCAAATGACAATTTGTGGATGACTATATTGTCCCTGAATATTGCACAGACACCCCCGCCCCTCTGATTTTGGGGTGTGTCAGACACAAAATTGAAATTTGATGGACTACACTCAATCAAAACTGCGTTACCAGTGTTTTTGTCAAGCCATGTTTCAGTTAAAAACATAAAATCTAGATTATAAGAAGAAATAAAACTATTTATTAAAAAGGACTTGTTTTTTAACGATCTGGCATTGAGTACAGCATGTTTAAGATTTATCTGTGTTTGAGTGGATGGAATCTTTTTGCAAGGGATATGGATTAGAGTTCTTTGATTGGACGGTCTGACTGTTGCCCTCTTATCTAATCTATGTTGTTTGACTGTACTAATTGTTTCAGAAGAACACACTCCCTCTATGGACCTCTGGTTGGTTTTGAGTTTGCTATGCATGGTAGCAACGCAGAGGCCCTTAATGTCCTAGACAGCAGCAGTGAAGCTGCTGGAAATCGGAGGTGGGGGAGGGGCATAATACTTCTTCGGGGATAAAAGCCTTGGTCTTGACATGACTGGAGTGCGGGGAGTCATTTGAATCCCTTGTTTTATCAAGGCTTCAAAATGGCTGGGAAATCCCATAGGTGACTTTGGTGATGGGAATGATTCAGAAAAATCTCTGGAGGGTGTAGATGTACCAGTCGGGCTCAAGGCCTGTGGTGGAGTTGAAGAAAGTGCTCCTTCGGCTGAATCATTTACTATAGATGCAGGTGGTGCTGAAGCGGAGCTTTTCCCCGGAGATGCAGATGCAGGTGGCGCCGCTGCTATGGTTGAGATGTTTTCCGGCGCAGCTGATTCCTTAACTGTGGCTGAGTCCTCTACTGTAGGTGCTGCTGGTGCTGCTGTGGCTGGATCCTTAGCTGTGGCTGAGTCCTTTACTGTAGGTGCAGATGATGCAGCTGCGACTGAATCTTTTATTGGGGATGCAGGCGAAACCTTTGCTGGTGAGCCAGGAGCTCTTCTCATGCTCCTCTCTGCTCTCTCTTGTTGCTCAGGCCTCCACGGATTCTGCAGAGCGTGGAGGAGATTTTCCGTCAGTCGTCTCACTCCACCTCTGCTCAAATGTGGGCCATTTCCTTTAAACAGATCGTCGCGTTTCCAGAAAAGATTAAAGTTCTCTATGAAAGTAAGTCCTCTTGACTTACAGACTTTTGGCAGCCATGTATTCAACTGAAACAGCCGGGAGAATTTGTTTATTCTCCCGTCGATGTTTGGGATAGGTCCACTGATGAAAATTTGTATCGCGTCTTTGTCCAGGCAATCCAGTCTCTCAAAAAGTTTATTAAACTTTTCTTTCAGGACTTCAGACTCTCCGTTTCTTGTGTCAACAGCACCAACATGTAAAACAAGTTTATTTATTCCAGGGTTGTTTGTAATTTCCTTGTTTAGAACATCTATGATGTCAGAAACTGTAGCAGACGGATACGTGATTGTAGTCATTATCTCATTGTTTATATTAGATATGGCTCCGTCCCCAAGCAACAGGGTATCTCTGGCCTTGACACTTGGCACAGTGTTTCTCTCCATCTTTGTTTTGACTTCTTGTTCCTTGTTTCTCCCTGACATTTTCTGCTTCTTATACACATCCTCTGAGAGAGGTGAAAATCTGTTTGTTAACTTTATTCCAGGTGCATTTTTACGAGCATGTTGTCTTTGCTTTGGCCTAGCACCAAGTTGTCTGTTTAGTTTCGGAAATGTTATGGTATCGTTTAGCTTCAGGTTGCAAGTATCAGTTTTTTCCGTCTTCTTACCGGGTTCCACAGGGAGCGTGTCATTAAGTCCTCGTTCCGTCTCTAGAGCATAAATCTTGTCCCGTACTAGGGAAATTTCTTGTTGATACATCCGACAGCTTTCACAAGGCGATGTTTGCCTTCCTCCCTCAGCCATGTTGACAAGATTGTCGTCGCTGGTTCGTCAAATGAGTTGTAAAATGGCATTAAAATGAGTAAAAAGCCTTGGTTCACTTAAAAGAAGAGAATAAAATCATATCCAAGACATGTGCCCAAAAATAGAATGATTTAAAAAGCAAATAAAGAGGCAAGCGGCAGCAGCAAGCAGAGATACGTCTGCACTCTTGATAAGCAGGAAGCAGTGATAACTTTACAATCTAAAAAGGCAAGTTGTTTCTCCTTAGCGTCCTCCCGAGTAAATTTAATGTTAGGGTCCACAGCATTGATGTGATCTGTAAAAGGTGCCACTTCTCTCTCTTTAATTTTGATCCACGTGTCATCTACATATCTGAGCCAGTGGCTGGGTTTGTTACCTGGGTATGAGGCCAAGGTATTCTTCTCCATTTCCTCCATGTAGAGGTTAGCCACTATCGGTGAAACTGGAGAGCCCATAGCACAGCTGTGGATTTGTCTGTAGAAGTTGCCCCTGAACTGGAAATATGTGGTGCTAAGGCAGATCTCCAGTAGTTGGCAAATGTGGTCAGGAGTGAGTTGTGTCCTATCCGCTAAAGTGCTGTCCTCAGTCAGTCTCTTCCTCACCGCTGTGACTGCTGCTGAGGTTGGGACGGATGTAAACAGTGCTGTCACATCGTAAGAAACCATAGTTTCATCTGTTTCCAGCCGCAGGTGGGCCGAAAACAGCGCGCTGAAATGCAAACACCGGGCGCATGAAGGGACATAAGCCTCTGTCATAGTTTTTGCGCTCACATTTAGTGCATGCGCCTTCGATCCCTGTGTACTGCGCGCGTTGATGTTGTATTTGCGCCTTGAAAATGTCCTGACAAATAGAGCAGGTCAAAGACTCCACTGGTTGAAACGCCATGGTCATTGATTCCTCACAGACTGCTGTCCCGGACTGCACCGGTCTGTATGTAAATTGTCTCACTGAGGTGTGTCATCCTGTTTGTTCTGCTTTATGCTTCCAAACTGTCTTGCCAAACTAAAGTACGTTGCCAAACTTGCTTTAGTGCATACTTTCTCTTTGTAATAAATATGTTTGGTATGTAAAAGGTAAATCAGTGCCCCATAATTGTTCATGACACGCACCCTGTGTGTAGACCTGTTAATACTGCAGGTCAGGGTGGCCCTCACTGACCCTTTATCATTGTTTCCATCCTCCAGTGGTTCCTCTGATTTTGACTATTTATTTATTTTTTACCAACTTGAGCTTGACATGTTACCTTGTCTCCAGAATGTCTGTTGCATCACAAGTGCTCAGTTATTGCTTGACGGATTACTGGCAGCTCCAAATGTATGGAATCAGTTTGTGCCAAAAGAAACAAACAAAACTTCTTCAATGTCAAACAAAAATAGGGAATTTGAGAGAAAATAAAACTAATTTAAAAACAAAAAGTATAACTTGCAATCAAATTCTTTGTCTAATTGCGTAAAGTATTGGTATTTTACTCTTCTAATAATGTGTTCTTCTGTTTACGGTTCCCTCTGCTTCTCTCTCTCCAGTCAGACTTTTGCTCCGACTCTCAGTTTTGCAGTCTCTCTGCAGCTCTCTCTCGTTTGCGCTCCTTGACTTTTTGTTTGCAGTTCTGGCACAATCCTCTCAGGTGGGCGAGCTTTTTCAGGAGATCGTCCCCATTGGCTAGTTAGTTTTGATTGACACAGCTCATCAGCGCAGTGCCCTGGAAGTTGTGGTGACGTCACAGACAAGCTGGGCACGCATCCAGGGAGCAAAAGCTACACAGACAGATGCACAGACAGCGGCTTTCCGAACGATAAAATGAGGAGTTGTTGTGCTGTTAATTGCACTAACAGAAGTGAGAATGGTTGGCGTATGTTCAACATCCCAAGAGGACGTCACCCATTTGCCAAAACAGGAGAAGATTGTGGCTTCGGGCAATTAAAAGAGCGGATTAGGGTTCAGGTGGTCCTACAACTGGGGTGAGCCCAGTGGGGGGGTCCGCCCCCTTTGCTCTGAAATGAGTTGTGATAGTGGCAGGCCGTGGTATTGCACCCTACGGCTCAACAGCCTTTTTCGCCATAGACAACAATGTAAAAGGAGCAGCCTGCAAAATGGTCCACGGGGCATCTGGAGTTTCAGACTAAGGCAAATAATATTTCTTTAAAATTATTATTTTTAGGACATGGACTTTTTTTCTTAGTAAAAAAATTGTAAAGCATCAAAAATAATTTAAAAAAGTTTTCCAATGACGTGACGTCACCGGTGCTGTGGACGTGCGCGAGCGTGTGCGTGAAGACTCATGAACGAGCAGAGGTCTTCCCGGCTAAGGCCGGACTCACACCTAGCGCGGCGGAAGAGAAGAGAGCGGCGAGCTTCCATTCATTCCCTATGCTGCCTGGTGACCTCCTGTATATTTCCGGAGGCTTCTTTCCGGTCGCCACGCAGCATAGGGAATGAATGGAAGCTCGCCGCTCTTGGTGTGAGGGTGCCGTTAGACTGATTTATAGTCGAGCGTCCGGTCCCGCCCACCGCAGCCCCGTCTGCTTGACGCAAGCCAGAATCGTTCGAACCTCCGCGTAGCTCCTCTGCCTTCACGTTGTGATGTATATTTTAAACATTTTTTTAATAACATAAAAAGTGAAAACACAAAAGCACTAAATCATAGGAACAATATATTCATGAAAAATAAGTTCAAAGAGGGAGACTGAAGGAGTTTGTTGTGTTTCCTTGTTTTGCGAAAGGATCAACCAATCACCTCACTTGCGTTCTGCAGCACTGGCCGCGGAGTCACCTTGTGCGGCAGGTGCACGTCAGAAACTCCCTGATTGGCTCCCACGTGCGTTCAGCACGTAAACGCGGAGCTGAAGTATAAATTGGCCTTTAGGTCTAAGCGGTCTGGGAGCCAAACAGACAACAATACGGTAATGAACGGGACTGGACTAGGATAAACGCTAACAGGCACCTAAAATATGTTTTTTCTTTACTCAGTACTAAAATGTATTGCGAACCTACACATGGCAAGCGTGTTTAAATGTTAAAAAGTAGGCCTATTAGCTAACATGAACAACAACAATTTAAACTAATGAAGATGTGATCGTTTTTCTGATTAGGCTGCACGGCTTTGAAAATAGCTTTTTGGTTCGATAATGTAATGCTGTTCAGTAGTGGAAAGCAAAAATAAAAAGTCCAAAATAAATCGTTTTTTAAGCGCATTTATTTTCGCAAGGTGATCTTCATAACCCTTTGTTAAGTTGGATCAGAAACAGAAACAGCACAATACACAAAGCTGACGTTTTTCAATTGTTCATGTTGAAAAACGCACATGTAACTAAATTGTGTATAAATGTTGTGATACACTTTTACTTACTTATGAACAATAGCTACTTACATACATTTGCTTTTTATTTGGTACATTAAAATAGATTAGTGTAAATGCAGAGTAAAGATCATTTAACATAACCTCAAAAAACAAAAGATAAGACCATTTGTAACAGAAAATATATGCAACAGTGGCCTGTCTTGGTTTAAAGCCCACTCACCACGGCAAGGTGCAGGCCAGGAGTGGGAACACGAGACCAGACAAGGACATTTTTAGATGTATAAGAAAAGAACACAATGCAACAGATGCAAACTTCAAATTTTCCAGTAATAGCAAAATATATGGCATGAACTGAACATTACAATATAAAATCAGACTTAACTGTACAGTACTATAACATAAAAAAATATTAGTACAATAGCTTTAAAATATCTATCCGTGTGAACTATATACATAGAAGACAAAAACTAAAAATAATGCGAGCTCCAAGTTTTCCAGTACTAGCAAGATAAAGGCCATGAACTGATAACACGATAAAATACTACTATGCTATACTACAACATAAAACATTAGTACAATATAGCTCAAAAATATATATGTGAACAATGTAAAAAATGCTTAATTAAAGAACACAGTAAATATTTTTTAGATATAAACAGTGTTGTGAATATGTGTGGGTTAGGGTTAGTTACCTTATAACTTGTGCTCCGTTTATGCGAGCTAATCCAAGTTTTCCAGTAACAGCTGTTCCTAAATATATGAGCCACCTGAATTGAATAAATGCAGTTTGTGCATTACTGGTGGTGAAAGTGAACCAACTTTGTGAATTTGTGTCTAACCAAGTCGGTTTTCATCTTCTCTGTTTCTCTTTTAGCTAAATGATGGAGCCGAATGGTGCAGTATATCGAAGCTGTCATTTTCACCAGAAGATGCATGTGGTTGTCTTCAACAGTGGTGTCAAACATGTGACTGTGCAGCTCAGGAAACAAGGTTTTTTTACAAGCACAAAATACCATAAAATATTTAATTGGAATAACTCCAGCTGGGGCATTATCTTTTTTGTCTGATGGGTGGGGTGGTCGTGTCTCTGACAAGATAATAACTCTGGGTTCAGGATTTTTGGAATGGAGATGAGGTCCTTGCAGACCGAGGATTCCTTGTTAGAGAGGAATTGGCCATTGTGGGAGCAACATTAAGAATGCCATGGGGAAGTCTCAGTTGCCTGGTTCTTGTGTTGACACTTCACGCCAGTTGTCAAGAGTCTGTATGCACGTGGAGAGAGTTATTGGTCATCTTAAAGACTTTAAGATATTAAACACCGTCATACCCATCAGCCATGTTGATATGTTGGATGACATTGTAACCATATGTGCATGTCTCACCAATCTTAGGACTGTGGTTCCCAAATAGGGCTGCACAATTTTGACAAAAAACTATAAATACATAAAATAATAAAGGTACTATACAGAGTTTAAATATGTTAAAACTAAGTATTTTCACCCCCCTACATGTTCCAGCCATGTCCTAATGTGTAGAATGAGCCCAGACCTATTCACCATAACTGCCTCTATAATCCTGCACTGTCACTCAAAAAGCTGTTACTTTGTTGTCTGAAGTGCCGTCATGCACGAGCTTAATATAGAGACTGCAGTTATGCATAAGACATGAGGTGTGACCTGAGTAGTGAGCATAAAATGACCAACTTGCATCTAGTCTCTTTAATGTGATTTTTCGGACTGAAATTGCAATTGCGATTCAATTGGCGATTTTAATATATTATGTCTATTATTCATTTTAGTTTTGTCGAGGCAGGAGATGTGGACATTTGGTTTCACAATTATCTTATCGCGGTAATTATTCCAACATTGTTTATGGTTTCTTATGGCTCCTCACCAATCTATAGCCATTTGCCTGAAGAAGGCCTAGCTGCCGAAACTTTGTGTAAATAAACCTGACTTTGTTGTGTGAGAGATTCTATTTTTCATATGTACGAGCATTACGCACGACCTGTCCAACGCACCTGTTATGAAATAGATGTGCGAAGCACCTGCTCTCTTTAAAATGTCTTATGTTGAATTGAGTTTTGATTCTGGGGCCGTGGTTTGACGATTATCTTGAAGCGATAAAACTAGTATTCAGATAATGATACTTTTATTACATTTCAGCTTAATAAAATACTGGAGACGCAAGACCCTCAGTCTTTGGGATTTGGTTATTGCAATATTTAAAATTACAATGTTAATTCAATTGCGATTTAATTGTGCAGCCCTATTCCCAAATAATAACTATCGAGACAATAGAGTATCATTTTGTATATAGTTTACTTTGTCATCTTGCCAGAGCAAATTAGTTTGAACTTGAAGGTTGTGAATGTAAAGAACACACTTTTGGAATGGATGAATAGGACACAATGTAATCAAAAAATACATGTACATGTCAGTAATATGAATTGATGAATAACGTGAATGTGCAATTAAATGAACGAATATGAATGAATTCAACCTGGATAGACTCAAACAGATGAAGCAGTGATTAGAAAGATTTATTGATCTGTATATTGGTTTTGGCGATCAGACCCCGGCGGTAGACATCGATGTACAAGTCAGTGTAGGTAAACAGCTTATAGTTAGGGATGTCTTCCCCGGAGCCTGGACACTGGTGGTGGTATGGGTGGATGCGCAAGTAGAAGCCGTGACGGAAGAGGCGGAGATGGGGTGGAGGCGGGTTGCAGCGCAGCTGGGAGCGTGCGGATCATGATTGCTTAAAAGCGGGCGATGATTGGCTGCTACGCAGGTGCGGCTCTTGCGCTGATGGCTGAGGAGGTGATGCTGAAATTAGTCTACCAGGTTGAATTAACGCCTAGGCTTCATCTCAACCTGGATAGACTCAAACAGATGAAGCAGTGATTAGAAAGATTTATTGATCTGTATATTGGTTTTGGCGATCAGACCCCGGCGGTAGACATCGATGTACAAGTCAGTGTAGGTAAACAGCTTATAGTTAGGGATGTCTTCCCCCAAAAAGAACGCCGGGGTCGAGCCAGCAGATTGGAAAGAGCATAGTGCATGAAGTAATTGTACGATGAAATGTTTAAAGCCAATGCGGAAAAGCTAACAGCTTACTCGGAGAGATGAGCCTGTGAGCCGTAGAGATGGGCGTGCCGTAGTGGCGTAGAGATGGGCGTGCCTGTGAGAGGCGTAGAGATGGGCGTGCCTGTGAGAGGCGTAGGGGGCGTGCCTGTGAGAGGCGTGCTGTGAGAGGCGTGCCTGTGAGAGGCGTGCCTGTGAGAGGCGTGCCTGTGAGAGGCGTGCCTGTGAGAGGCGTGCCTGTGAGAGGCGTGCCTGTGAGAGGCGTGCCTGTGAGAGGCGTAGGGGGCGTGCCTGTGAGAGGCGTAGGGGGCGTGCCTGTGAGAGGCGTAGGGGGCGTGCCTGTGAGAGGCGTAGGGGGCGTGCCTGTGAGAGGCGTAGGGGGCGTGCCTGTGAGAGGCGTAGGGGGCGTGCCTGTGAGAGGCGTAGGGGGCGTGCCTGTGAGAGGCGTAGGGGGCGTGCCTGTGAGAGGCGTAGGGGGCGTGCCTGTGAGAGGCGTAGGGGGCGTGCCTGTGAGAGGCGTAGAGCGCGTGCCTGTGAGAGCGGAACCTTGATGACATAGAAAATTATTAGAACGAACCACCACCAGTTATTTGTGCATAGCTTGCTATGAATGAGAGAACGTTGAGCTGCTAATGAGGAATGTATGGAGCGAATGCTGAGGTTGATCAGCTGCCCGGCTGTTTTAGGGAGCTGTGGTATGCCTGGAGTGGCAGCTAAGATGCGGCACCTGACTGACCAGGCCTGACGGACCTGAGCTGAACTAGAAGACGGGACCCTGGATTTCGTTCACATCTGGGAATGTGATGCCCAATAGGGAATGTTTGACACCCGATTAATGCGACCCGGGAAGCGTAAGATATGAAGAGCTTCCATTCTTCTGAGATTTGTCTTGCGCTTGGTGAAAGATCAATGGCTACATAGGGCTTGATGGAGCAGAGGAGATGTTACCCCCCAAAAAGCGAGCCGGGTTGGCCCCGAAAGACCGGCGAGCAGAGGACAGCACGCAGAGCGGCAAATGAAATCCGACGTGACCCTGCGAGGCAGAGGGTGACAGCGGGCGGTGAAGCCGGAGCACAGCGGCCGGCGAGGCCAGGACACGGCAGAGAGACATGAGGCCGGACACAGCAGCCAGTGAGGCAGAAAGACGGGCCGGGACACGAGGCAGGAACGCAGCGCCGTCAAGCAGCGAAATGAGGCAGGAAAACGCGCCGGCAAGGCGGGGACACGGTGGCCTTTGAGGCCGTGACATCGCGGCCAGGCCAGCAAGGCGCAGAGATGGCAGCGACGCGACACAGGAGCGCAGCGCCAGCAAGCAGGAACACGCGAGGCCGGGAGACAGCGGGCAGCGACACGAGGCAGGAAAACAGCGCCGCGAGGCAGGGGCATAGTGGCCGGCGAGGCCGGGAGACGCGGGCGGTGAGGCAAAATGAGCGCGACCAGAACTGAATGAGCGGCGGTGCTGGCCCTTAGCAGGAACCCACACGGGCCCCTACGGTTCGCATTCCATGCTGTTCAATGAAGCGCGAACCTGTTCATGTCAACAAGTCGACCGTGCGAGCAGCGAAATGAGGCAGGAAAACAGCGCCGGCAAGGCGGGGACACAGTGGCCTTTGAGGCAGTGACATCGCGGCCAGCAAGGCGTAGATATGGCAGCGACGCGAGACCAGGAGCGCAGCGCCAGCAAAGCAGGAACACGGCGAGGCGGGGAGACAGCGGGCGGCAACACGAGGCAGGAAAACAGCGCCGTGAGGCAGGGGCATAGTGGAGGTGGGAGACAGCGGCGGTGAGGCAAAGTGAGCGCGACCAGAACCGAAGTGCTGGCCCTTAGCAGGAAACCACACGGGCCCCTACAGTTCGCATCCCATGCTGTTAAATGAAGAGCGAACCTGTTCACGTCAAAACAAGTCCACCGTGCGGCAGCGCAGGGTAGAAGTGGAACATGGTGGCCTCAATCCAGCCTTGCCCCTTTGTGCGAGAACCACTGACCACGGTCAGACTAATAGTGGTCCGAAACCCCAGTCATTTCCCCACTTTTTAAAAACTGAAGGTCACAGCTCTCACCTTTGGGTCCTGACCCACGATTGGGAACCACAGATTTAAAACTAACTGAAACCTGCACCTGACGGTTACTTCCGTCTCACCAAGGAGAATTAGCCCAAGTAGTTTAGATTGCGCACATTCAGAGAACCAGAGTTACTGTAGTAACTGCGCTCATGAGAACCGTGTGGAGTCAGCTCCTCCTTGAACAAAAAGCCACGTGGACGCTTTACTCTACCTATTCCCGAACTACTGTCCTGATACTCCGTTAGACACAAGGAGTGTTAAAAGTGTGTGAGGCAATGCAGCCCAGAGTCCGAGCAGAGAAACATGAGAGCAGCGCCCGGGGCACGAGATGCAGCCGTGGCCCGCGCACCGGGAGACGACAGCCAAGCGGGGACACGAAGGGGAGACGCACTCGCGCCTTGAAAGTGACGGGGAGAAGGCGGTGGTCTCGTCCGCTCAACCACTGCAGTAGACTGCCATATATAACATTAAAACGCAGCAAAGTAGGAGGAGTGTGAGTGCGCGCTGTAGAGCCTGTCCTCGTAACGACGCATTGATTAATCCATAAAACGACACCTGGTCCGACAGAGATGCGGGGCAACAACGCGCAATGCGTAGTTGCTTGTAGGAAAAAACGGCTTTGGGCGCCACGACGAAGTAACTGGAGAGCGCGCGGTACAAGCCCCTGACGGTGCGTTAGGGGACGACGACGATTGCAGTACGGAGTTGAATGAGAGCGCCAAGTGACCAGTTGAGCACGACGCTGAACGAGATACGAATATCCCAGTGTTTAGTGATCACTAAAAGAAAATGCAGCCAAGACGCTCGAGTAAGGGGCGACCTGGACAGCAACTCAGAAGTACATGAACGAAGCAAAACCACAGACCTAAATGAGAAAGCTGCAGAAACGCCTACCAGTCCGTGTTGCGAACAGCGTATGAATCACCGGCCCAAGCGCATAAGCACATGTGCGTGCGTGCGTGCGAGCGTGGGTGCATACGGCTCACCTAGGGCGCCCGCCCCGGGCATCAGGGGCAGGCGCGGCGGTCCAGGGGAGCGAGCATCTGGAAACGCCATCGAGGAAGAAAACAGGTCCAGAGGAGCCAGGTGAGGGAACCACGCGAAAACCGGGCAGCGTGCGTCAGTCCAGAGGAGCGAGCGTCGGAGGCCACATCACGAGGAAGAGAACGGAGACGAGAGAAGCCAGATGAGGGAATCACACGAGACCGGACGTGTCAGGGGCGGCGTGCGTCAATCCAGTGGAGCAGCGTTCAGGGACACGCCATCGAGGAAGAGAACGTCAACGGTGGCGCCCGGAGAATCCCCGCCGCAGACACGAGCAGGCAGACGCCGGAGGTCCCAGGTAACACACGGGGGCAGCGCAGCTGGGAGCGTGCGGATCATGCGGCTCATGATTGCTGGGGCTTAAAAGCGGGCGATGATTGGCTGCTACGCAGGTGCGGCTCTTGCGCTGATGGCTGAGGAGGAGGTGTGGCCCTCCCGGGAGTGATCATTGGCTGGAGGTTGGTGATGCTGAAATTAGTCTACCAGGTTGAATTAACGCCTAGGCTTCATTACATGAGAAAAGAGTTCAATTTTTTTACGCATACCGTACAAAGTGTATGAACGCAGGCTGTACACATTTCAACGAGACTAACATTTTTCATTTCTGCCTCGAGTTAAATTTATCTACACCGGTCTACCACTCACTGCTCTGTGACAATAGTATATGGAGCAGGTAACTGGTGCCCATTGCTGAGGACCAACCTAAGTATCCAGCATGATCGGAACTATTCAGGGTTTCTTTGTAATTTGTTGTGATGTTAGCCATCCTAAACTAGCAAACTTAGCCTCTTGTACAGTATTGTCATAGACCGTTTAGGCTCTGGTACAGTACAGTAGCCAGTTATGACAGGCCGTAAATATTTTAGCTGCTTCAGCTGAAGTTCATGTTTAATAAGATGACAAAGAAGCTCAATAACATACTACTACATTGCAATTTTCACGTATTTGTCTTGGCTCATTAGGTCAAGCCGCTATATGTGTGACCTATGCTGTATCGCTCTGCTTTGTGGTGCTCTGACCCATTGAAGAGAGGCAATGCTGCAATTGGGAAGAGCAACGCTCGAACCCCATTTATTTGACCCTGGCAGAGGGAAATAAAAGTCTGGCGTTAGCCCAGTAACATGTGCCCAACGAGGCCTAAAAACATAAAGGGGACAAAACCACTTAAGTACGAAATAATAACCTGGATGATACGAAAACAACATATTAACATAAAAGACGAGATAAAACTACATGAATGTTAATATAAATAACACGATGCCTCTTGATACTACGTTAGCTGACCTTTCTCTTCAGATGTTCGGGAACAGAGAAAGGGGAAGAGGCGGAGTCTACCCTATTTACCGGCAAACCGGACGTGCCAACTGTTGGGATGGACAACCAAAATAAAAGACATACATGGGCTACACACACTGCCAGGTACACTAAACATCACAATAAGACAACACATAGGGACAACACACACACAGTCCCGACTGTTGTCATACTCTGCGTGCTATCTCACGCTGCACCACGCAGTGGCGCTCTAATCCTATAACCGGAATTTAACCTAACCTTTACACTCTGTTACACATGCAAATGAAAAGCAGGCAAACAAAACAGATCGACGTCATTTTATTAAACTTTGATATCAGTGGATAATCTTGACATCATTCAGACATGAAGCATTCCGTGTGAATAAACAACAGCAGTGACGGTAAAACAGTAAGGTGCTGAGACGTAGCTAACTGGCTAGCCTTGCGGCTACATAATGTTACGAGAGCATATTAAACAATTAAGATCTACAAACGACATATGTTATTCTGAAGGGTGTCAGCAAGAGTACACGTGCCACGCAAAAGGCTATGCCAGTCGACTAGAGAACCGGTTTCCTTCACTGTTAAGAGCTCCAGTCGGACTTGTCTTATGTTTACCACCGCCAGCTACGACGTATACACAACTTCCGGGGCACTGCGCTGATGAGCTGTGTCAATCAAAAACTAACTAGCCAATGGGGACGATCTCCTGAAAAAGCCCGCCCACCCGAGAGGATTGTGCCAGAACTGCAAACAAAAAGTCAAGGAGCGCAAACGAGAGAGAGCTGCAGAGAGACTGCAAAACTGAGAGTCGGAGCAAAAGTCTGACTGGAGAGAGAGAAGCAGAGGGAACCGTAAACAGAAGAACACATTATTAGAAGAGTAAAATACCAATACTTTACGCAATTAGACAAAGAATTTGATTGCAAGTTATACTTTTCTTTTTTTATTAGTTTATTTTCTCTCAAATTCCCTATTTTTGTTTGACATTGAAGAAGTTTTGTTTGTTTCTTTTGGCACAAAACTGATTCCATACAAATGGCTGTTCAATAGTTATATAATGGCCCAGTTGGGGAGCAGTTGTGTTGTCAACAAGGCCTCTGTGATGGCCTAAGGTGAAAGGGCTAAGATGGCCTAAGGTGAAAAGTGCATCATACCTACTGTGAAATATGGAGGTGTTTCGCTGATGCCAGTGGCTCCAGCAGAATAAAGTGAAGGTCCCGTTAGTTCCATCTCTGTCTCCTGACTTCAATAACATTGAACCACTGTGGGGAGAGCTCAAACATGCTGTTCATGCAAGACAGCCCAGGAACTTACAGGAACTGGAGGCTGTTTGCCAAGAAGAATGGGCCGCTTTACCAACAGAAAAAAATAAAAGAACCTCATCCACAACGAAAACAAAAGACTCCAAACTGTCGATGTTAAAGGGGGAAATACACAGTATTAAGAACTGGGGCATGTAAACTTTTGATCAGGGTCATTTTGAGACTTTCTTTTTTCATTATGATTTAATAAGAGCAAACTCAGTTGTGTCACCGTGAACGGCTTCACACGACCACTAACTATGAGTGAAATAGAGTAAACGAAAAATATCACAGATTCTGCCAGGGTATGTAAACCTTTGAGCACAACTGTAACGTTCATTAATTTGGCACACTATATTCTCACCTTACTTGCCTTTAAAATGTTCAATCAATCAATCACTCCATCAATTAATCACTCAAACTTTATGTATGAAGCACTTTTCATTAAAAAAAAGAAAAATCTATAATAATAAGCTTTACAGATTAAAATCACCACAACCCCCAGATACACAGTAAATAAACTTTACATTGTCCTGCCAAAGCCTGAAAGAATGAGTGTCTTTAAAATACAACAGCAATGATGCAAACATTATTAAATCTTTGTAATGCGTAATCTAATACAGACTTTGTTTAAAAACCCATCCTTGTCCCTTTGAAACAGAGTTTACACACGCAGCAGAAAGTCAAATTTAATATCTAAACACAATATTTTCAAAAGCAAAAGGCTAAGCATTTATGAAAATTGGACACAACAGGAAACCTTTGAGCAAAATAGTCTGTAAAACTAACAGGAAATGTACCAACATGTTTTGTTTAAAGAGAGGTGACATATTTACATATTCTGTGGGAAAAGACTGTAAAAGACAACTTCTGATGAGACTCGACAGAAAATGATTCCTGTTGCATGTTTTCAGTGTTTGTCTATTTGAAGGAAACCACAGTCATATTTTCTGAGGCAGGACGGACATTGGGCCTTCAGAGTGTAAAATTGGAAACAGTTTTTGTTGGCTAAGTTTAGAGAAGGAGTGTATGCAAGTGTTAGTGTCAGAGTCATAAAAAGTCACCTTACGCTTGTGACATTCAAGATGAACCTTTATCCTCCGGGGACTGGATTTTGCTTTCACCACAGTGACCTTCTTACGTAAGTTAAGAACATAATATTGTCCATTCTCGAAGGAAACTGTCCAGAATCCGACATCAGCGTCAACATGATCTGCGTCTCTGATTTGGAACAATGATTCCGTGCACACACCAAACGACCAGCTGGTACTGTTTTTAACATCAATTTCCCAAATATGAGAGCCTGAGTTATAGCCCTCATACCCGCGCACTACTGGTAATTCATTCATAATTCTTTCAGGGTTCTTAGGAAGCTGACATTCTTCTCCGCCTCTTACACTCGTCAGATCATCTGACAGACTGAAATCTGGGTGGGCTGTGTTTGGATCTAAAATGATAGGCGTGAACTGCACCAGCTTCTTCATGTTGGTCCAGATGTTGAAGGTCAGGTTGCCCAGATGTTTGGCCTGGTCTATCAGAGCTCCTGGGCCCAGCTGTGGCTCCTCCTCCTCCAGCAGGGGGCAGCGCTGCACTCTCTCCACTGCAGCCTTGTATTTGAGCAGGAAGGAGACGTCTGGCGCTCTGAGCTGCTCCTCTGTGGCTCTGATGCTTCCTGACAGAGCTTCTATCTCTCTGCTCAGAGCCGCCATCTTGTCCTTCATCCTCTGAGTCTTCTGCTCCTCTTCCTCCCTCAGAGCCTTCATCCTGAACCCCTCTTCCTCTATAAGAAAGTGGTGAAGCTTCATGAACTCAGCCTGGATCTGCCTTTCTGTCTGATGGAACTGGTTTTTAACATGAGCCAGCGATAAATCAAACTCCTTTTGAACTTCCTTGGCCGTCTGCAAGTTTTTCGTCAAAGGTTCGAGACACTTTCTCAGCTTCTCTCTGAGATCTTTTGTCACTTCCTCTATGGGTTTACAGCTGTGGTTTCTATGAGCAGCGGAGTCTCGACACACCACACAGAGCGGCTGCTGGTCAGTCAGACAGAACAGTTTGAGTCTCTCTGAGTGCACTCGACACACCTGCTCTTCTGGAGTCTTCTGCTCTCTTTGCTGGACGTAGGCCTCACACAGGTTTCTCAGAGCCAGGTTTCGTGGTGGGTCACTCTTTGAGGATCTCCTCATACAAACAGGGCACTCTCTTGTGGGCTTCTCTCTCCACCAGCTCCTCAGACAGTCTTTGCAAAAACTGTGACTGCAGCTCAACACTACAGGCTCCTTGAAAATGTCCTGACAGATTAAACAAGTCAAATCTTCCTCCGGTCGGAACGCCATGATCGCCGAGTCCTCTGACTGTTTACTGCTGTCTCTGACTGCTCTTCTCTTGATCAAAATACTCTGACGTGAGGTGTGTCACTGACGGGAAGTAGTCAAGCCTGTTTGGCAACTTTGGTGCATCTCTACTATTTTAACTATTTGTTCAACGTGTAAAAAGAAAGTGACAAACATTGCTTAAAGAATGAGATAGCTCACCACTTATCATATAATCTTGTGTAATATAATGCACATGTTTGCACCACACACAGCACACTTAAGTTTTATTCTTTAAACACAAGGCCACACTGTAGGTTCTGTCAGAGGAGGAATTTAAGATTTTATCTCTCCAATCGAAACTCAATCTCAAAACTAATCACATATGGTTATAGTTGAACTGAGCTGCTGCTCTTCAAAGAAGGTACTTGAGTCATCTTCTGTACTTGGTAGTTGAGGTCTCCAAACGTTTCGCCTCTCATCCAAAAGGCTTCGTCAGTGAACAAGGTTACGCTCAGCACGCAGCGTAGATAAAGACCAGTTGGGAGGAGTTGGGGTTGGCCCGGCTCCTCCCCTCTAATCACAGCTATTCTCACCTGTGGGTAAACACCTTTGAAGTAGAGCGTCTGTAACGACATGCTCCCCCCAGTATCGGTCAGTCCTGTCCTATTCATAGATGATCACTGCTAATTACCTGCCTATTGTTCTTTTGTTAGCTGAAGTATCGTCTTCTTGGACTGGCAGTGTCCTGTCGGTTTTCCCCGAAGCAGATTGGAGTAAAAAGAAGAAAGATTAAATCTTAGCCCACCATTTCGGTTCATGGAGGGATTTTCTTTTCTGACAAAAATAGCTTCTTTTACTCCTCTTTCAAACCAACGTTCTTCTTTAGCTAGAATGTTGACCTCCCCGTCCTCAAAGGAGTGATTGGAGGCTTTAAGGTGAAGGTGCACGGCCGACTGAGGGCCGCTTGTGCTTTCTCTTCGGTGTTGATAAAGTCTCTTCTGTAGAACTTGTTTGGTTTCTCCAATATAATGTTCTTTGCATTCTTCTTCTTTGCATCGAATAGAATAAACCAAATTGCTTTGTTTGTGGCTCGGAGTTTTGTCTTTGGGATGGACTAATTTTTGTCTCAGTGTGTTCACAGGTTTGTGGTACACTGGAATCCTGTGCTGTTTAAAGATTCTCTGAAGTTTCTCTGATACCCTGGCTACATACGGCACTGCAACTCCCTTTCTTCTGGGTTCTGTAGTCTGTCTGTCCTGCTCTTTGGGTCTTCCTGCCCTTTGTGCTTTAGTGAAGGACCAGTTAGGATAGCCACAGTCTGAGAAGGCTCTCTGGACATGTTGTTCCTCTTGGTCTTTCCTTCTGCACTGGTAGGAACCTCTTTAGCCCTATGTCTGGGTGTCCTAATGACCCCTATTTTGTGTTGGAGTGGATGGTTTGAGTCAAACATCAAATACTGATCAGTATGAGTTGCCTTCCTGTAAACCTCTGTCTGAAGTTGTCCGTTTTCCCCTATGATAACTTTACAATCTAAAAAGGCAAGTTGTTTCTCCTTAGTGTCCTCCCGAGTAAATTTAATGTTAGGGTCCACAGCATTGATGTGATCTGTAAAAGGTGCCACTTCCCTCCCTCCATCACCTATAATCTGGCGAAACACCTCAAGTTCATTTTATCCCCGTTAGTCGGCAACAAAGAACACCATGTGGAAAACACCAAGGAATTTTTGGAGAAGTGTAAATGTGAATGACACTTTTTAGTGGGCGGAAAAAACATTCTCAGAACTGAGTAACAAGGTATTATTTATCTGTGGGGATTATAACATCGATTTGATAAATCCAAATAAACATAAGACAACTGATGAGTATATTAATCGCATGTACAGTATGAGCTTATACCCGACTATCACAAGACCTAGCAGAATAACAATGCACAGTGCTACGCTCATTGACAACATCTTCACTAATAATATGCAGTTCACAAATGTCAGCGGTCTAATGGTTTGTGATATAACGGATCATCTGCCCGTATTCACGGTGTATGATGATAATGAGTTAGAACAGAAATCACCTCAAAAATATTTTTTTAAACGTGTAAAAACTGAGGACGCAATTTACTCACTTTATAGGGACTTAACAAAACAAGATTGGAACGAGGTATATAACAAGAACGATGTAGATAGTGCTTACGATACATTCATGGAATTTTTTAGTGTAGCATACAATAAAAACTGTCCAATTCGGCAATTCAGTAAAAACAGCAAAATGACAAAATGTCCGTGGCTAACCAAGGGTTTACAAAATGCTTGTAAGAAGAAAAACACTTTATATAAACAGTTCATTAGACTAAGAACAGTTGAATCTGAAAGTAGATATAAAACATATAAAAATAAACTGACCAATATATTAAGGAAGGCTAAGAAACTATATTATGCCGATCTGTTGTATAAAAACAAGAGCAACTTGAAAGGGGTATGGGGAATACTAAACACTATAATCAAAGGTAATGCAAAAAATAATTCATATCCAAACTATTTCACAGATGGGACCAATGACAATCATAGAATGAATGAAATTGTGGAAAATTTTAATATTTTTTTTTGTAAATGTTGGACCGGATCTGGCAGCAGAGATTCCGGAGTGTAGTAGCAACGAAATGGAGTCATTGATAGACATTAATTCAAAACGATGTTTTTGTCTGGAGTAACTGAAGCAGAAATAATAGATGTTGTTAACGGGTGTAAGAACAAATCGTCTACAGACTGTTTTGATATAGATATGACACTGGTTAAACAAATTATATATAGTATCGTGAAACCATTAACCTACATATGCAACTTATCGTTTCAAACAGGAACATTTCCAAATAAAATGAAAATTGCAAAAGTTATACCTATACATAAAAATGGGAACAAACACATCTTCACTAACTACAGACCTGTCTCTCTGCTCCCCCAGTTTTCCAAAATCTTAGAGAAACTTTATAACAGTAGAATGGATAATTTCATAGATAAGCATAAACTAATTAATGAAGGTCAGTACGGGTTTCGAGCAGCAAGGTCAACTTCAATGGCCATCATCGATGCAATAGAAGAGATTACTAATAGCTTAGAGGGAAAGAAACATGCAGCTGGAATATTCATTGACTTGAAAAAAGCATTTGATACACTAAATCATTCTATATTATTAAAAAAATTAGACCGATATGGCATAAGGGGAGTGGCTTTGAGCTGGATTCAAAGCTATTTAACTGGGAGACAACAGTATGTGAAGATGGGGGAGTTTACATCTGGATATTTGGACATTGGTTGTGGGGTCCCACAGGGATCTGTCTTAGGCCCAAAGTTGTTCAATTTATATATTAATTACATTTTTAACGTGTCTAAACTATTAAAATTAGTGATTTTCGCAGATGACACAAACGTCTTCTATTCCAATGACAATTATAGTACTTTAGTAACTAACGTAAACTGTGAATTAAGGAAATTAAAAACATGGATGGACATTAACAAATTGTCTCTCAACCTAAATAAAACAAAAGTAATGTTTTTCGGTAATTATAATGGAAAACCAGACCCAGTAATTATAGATGGTGTAGTTTTAGATACAGTCTCAGAAATTAAATTCTTAGGAGTCACCATTGACAGTAAATTAAGCTGGAAACCACACATAAGACACATACAAGGTAAAGTCTCCAAAAGTATCTCAATCATTAACAAAGCAAAGTTTTTCTTAAATTACAATGCATTATTTTTGTTATATAGTTCATTAGTTTTGCCATATCTAAATTACTGTGTAGAAGTTTGGGGCAATAACTATAAAAGCTCATTACACCCCCTTGTTATACTCCAAAAACATGCGGTAAGAATTATACACAAAGTAGGATATTGTGATCACACTAATATATTATTTCTGCAGTCTAACTGTTAAAAATGCATGATTTAGTTGACTGTGTAAGTTCTCAGTCGTACAGGAGTTGTCCATCTTCAAAGAAGGTACTTGAGTCATCTTCTGTACTTGGTAGTTGAGGTAACCTGAGTGTAACCTTGTTCACTGACGAAGCCTTTTGGATGAGAGGCGAAACGTTTGGAGACCTCAACTACCAAGTACAGAAGATGACTCAAGTACCTTCTTTGAAGTTGATTTAGTTGATTTATCTACTGCCCAACTTCTGTTTAAAGCCAACAAAAATGCGCTACCTGCAAGGATACAAATGCTTTTTGCACGCACAGAAGGGAGATATAACCTGAGGGGGTGTGATAACTTTAAGATTCAAGCAGTGTCTTCCACTAGGAAAAGTATGTGTGTGTCTGTATGTGGAGTTAAACTCTGGAACAAATTGGGGGCAGAATTTAAACAATGTCCTAATATTCATCATTTCAAATCGAGATATAAAAAAATGGTATGGTCAAAGTACCAGAAGGAGGAAATGGGTACTTGATTTACTAATGGGTGTCACAAAGTGCTGTATACTTTAAAGGTCAGATCTAACTAATAATGAAGTATATTGTGGTTGTTACTAATATACTATTGCAGTTGTTATTGCCATTGTTATTGCTATTGCTGTTGTGTTGTTATCATCACTATTTTAACTTTAAACTTTAAATGTAACAGTCTAGGATTATTACCTAATAATCTATAGATTATTCTTAGAATCAAATTTAATCGATTCAGACAGCGGTACTGCTATTGATGCTGATGGTAATATAAAGGAATTAAATTCTTAGAAGTAAAACATGCACATATCTATGTACTCCGCATTCAACATAACCCGTAGTACAGGGCAGACAGGTGGGGGTCGGCAGCTCGAGGAAACCCTCTTCTGGCAGCAGACTGCATAGTATAGGACACTAAACAAAGGATGGTCCGGTTGCTCGGGGGCTGCTCCCCTCTGGCAGCAGGTCCAGTCACAAAAACAAAAAACAAAACAAAAACGAATCCCTTGTAACACACATCATTAAGATCATTCTTGTTATTATGAGCATCAATCGGTCTGCGATTACTGTACCTTTCATGAATAAATGTGGAGTATGTTATGTATCAAACATTTTGATACAGAGTAATGTTATATGGGTTGTAATGGTGATGATGAATAACGATAATGCCAACATGGTAATGAATTCTGTATGGGAAACAGAAATAATACACTGGTTGTAGCGTGTGAGATACTGTGAGTGTTGACCTGGTATAATGCAGTATGGCATCTGTTGAAATGTAACCAACTCGGTTGATAGTTGTCTTGTAAGATGGTAAGAAATATGCAGTGTTGTTAGTTATTGTTATTTAAGTTTATGAACAGGGGTGGGAGTCAATAAGCTTGTCTTCTTCCCACTCCTTTTCGAGTTAGAATGTATATTATTATTTTTTCTTTTTGTTTTTTCTTTTATTGTGTATATATATTTTTCTGTTTTTTTCTTGGATTTTGTGCCTTAGCTCGAAATAAAAACTCAAACAACAAAAAAAAACTACAGGTCAGACACCATGAGTGACAGAAACATGACGCTAAATACAATGTGCTCTTGTTTCCAGTAAAAAAGGTTGAGGCCTCATTGCTCTTCAGTCACAGAGCAACAGGTGAAGAAGGAAGTCATAGAGATTCTGCTTTAGACAGAACTTCAGACTTCTGATGGAATTACAAGTTGACTCCACTACAAATGATCTCTTGCTCATTGCTGGTCACTTTTCTTCATTAAAGGTTTTAATGCTCAAGGATTGAAACTGGGAAGTAATCTCCACAAAGAAAAAGAGCAAATATGCAGAATCCTCCAGCGAGGAAAGTGAATGAGTGAGCCATGTATGATCAGAAGGAGTTTGCTGCCATCTACTGGTGAAGACACTAATGTATATCAATTGCATGTTCTGGCCTTAAACATGCTTTTTCATGTTTATGATTACTATATAGAACGATAACTTTAATGGAAAAGTTCATCGAAAATGTATTTATTTTTTGTCCCTGAAGAGGTTAGGGCTTGAAAGTCACAGTCTTGTGTTTGAAGCGAAAGTATTTGAGAGAAAGGCCACAGCTCAGTTCAACTATAACCATATGTGATTAGTTTTGAGAATGAGTTTCAATTGGAGAGATAAAAGTGTGCTGTGTGTGGTGAAAACAGAATTATAAAAAAGATTATATGATAAGTGGTGAGCTATGTCATTCTTTAAGCCATGTTTGTCACTTTCGTTTTACACCTGAATGTTGAACAAATAGTTAAAATAGTAGAGATGCACCAAAGTTGCCAAACAGGCTTGACCACTTCCTGTCAGCGACACACGTCACGTCAGAGTATGTTGATCAAGAGAAGAGCAGTCAGAGACAGCAGTAAACAGTCGGAGGACTCGGCGATGATGGCGTTCCGACCGGAGGAAGATTTGACTTGTTTAATCTGTCAGGACATTTTCAAGGAGCCTGTAGTGTTGAGCTGCAGTCACAGTTTTTGCAAAGACTGTCTGAGGAGCTGGTGGAGAGAGAAGCCCACAAGAGAGTGCCCTGTTTGTATGAGGAGATCCTCAAAGAGTGACCCACCACGAAACCTGGCTCTGAGAAACCTGTGTGAGGCCTACGTCCAGCAAAGAGAGCAGAAGACTCCAGAAGAGCAGGTGTGTCGAGTGCACTCAGAGAGACTCAAACTGTTCTGTCTGACTGACCAGCAGCTGCTCTGTGTGGTGTGTCGAGACTCGGCTGCTCATAGAAACCACAGCTGTAAACCCATAGAGGAAGTGACGAAAGATCTCAGAGAGAAGCTGAGAAAGTGTCTCGAACCTTTGACGAAAAACTTGCAGACGGCCAAGGAAGTTCAAATGGAGTTTGATTTATCGCTGGCTCATGTTAAAAACCAGTTCCATCAGACAGAAAGGCAGATCGAGGCTGAGTTCATGAAGCTTCACCACTTTCTTATAGAGGAAGAGGGGTTCAGGATGAAGGCTCTGAGGGAGGAAGAGGAGCAGAAGACTCAGAGGATGAAGGACAAGATGGCAGCTGTGAGCAGAGAGATAGAAGCTCTGTCAGAAAGCATCAGAGCCACAGAGGAGCAGCTCAGAGCGCCAGACGTCTCCTTCCTGCTCCAATACAAGGCTGCAGTGGAGAGAGTGCAGCGCTGCCCCCTGCTGGAGGAGGAGGAGCCACAGCTG
This sequence comes from Neogobius melanostomus, assembly GCA_007210695.1. Lineage (NCBI taxonomy): Eukaryota > Metazoa > Chordata > Actinopteri > Gobiiformes > Gobiidae > Neogobius > Neogobius melanostomus. Next base: position 1,754,008 of record VHKM01000516.1, read on the forward strand.
GGTCCAGGAGCTCTGATAGACCAGGCCAAACATCTGGGCAACCTGACCTTCAACATCTGGACCAACATGAAGAAGCTGGTGCAGTTTTCTCCTATCATTTTAGATCCAAACACGGCCCACCCAGATTTCAGTCTGTCAGATGATCTGACGAGTGTAAGAGAATCTGAAGAAGAACGTCAGCTTCCTAAGAACCCTGAAAGAATTAAGAATGAATTACCAGTAGTGCGCGGTTATGAAGGCTATAACTCAGGCTCTCATATTTGGGAAATTGATGTTAAAAACAGTACCAGCTGGTCGTTTGGTGTGTGCACGGAATCAGTGTTTCAAATCAGAGACGCAAGTCATGTTGACGCTGATGTCGGATTGTGGACAGTTGGCTTTGAGAATGGACAATGTGAGATTCTTAACTTACGTAAAAAGGACACTGTGGTGAAAGCAAAATCAAGTCCCCGGAGGATAAAGGTTCATCTTGAATGTCACAAGCGTAAGGTGACTTTTTATGACTCCGACACTAACACTTGCATACACTCCTTCTCTAAACTTAGCCAACAAAAACTGTTTCCAATTTTATGCTCTGAAGGCCCAGTGTCCATCCTGCCTCAGAAAATATGACTGTGGTTTCCTTCAAATAGTCAAACACTGAAAACATGCAACAGGAACCATTTTCTGTCGAAACTGATCAGAAGTAGCCTGGTTTTTACCATCCCCTCGTACTCATTTCATTTCGTACAGAGGGTCTGGACTTTCTCAATTGAGCTCCGTTAACAGGTGGAACGGGTGAACTCCTTTGAAACGATTGGATCTGATTTTCGCTAGTGTTTGGTCGTGACGTATGTAGTGCGCCCGTGTTGAGTGAAGCAGCTATCATAACTCTTGGGAGCATACCTTACGCATTCTAAGGCTTCAGTTATAATTTCTGGATATTTGGGAGCCGAGCCAGAACAGATTGAAGAGCTTCCTTTACGTTCGTATCCGCCGCCATTGCCAAACTACAACCTGCAAATGCGGCGCAAATGCTTGACGTCACCTACAACACCCGCCTTCCCCGCTCGCCGAGTGGTAGGTTGAAATTCAACCGATGAAACGCAGCCACTAAGATCAAGCCCAGTAGTACATGCAGGGGAAATATAATTGACCGGAGTTTACGGATGGCTAAGGCCAGGCTACATCAGCAGTAGTCTTTTACAGTCTTTTACCACAGAATATGTAAATATGTCACCTCTCTTTAAACAAAACATGTTGGTACATTTCCTGTTAGTTTTACAGACTATTTTGCTCAAAGGTTTCCTGTTGTGTCCAATTTTCATAAATGCTTAGCCTTTTGCTTTTGAAAATATTGTGTTTAGATATTAAATTTGACTTTCTGCTGCGTGTGTAAACTCTGTTTTAAAGGGACAAGGATATGTTTTTAAACAAAGTCTGTATTAGATTACGCATTACAAAGATTTAATAATGTTTGCATCATTGCTGTTGTATTTTAAAGACACTCATGCTTTCAGGCTTTGGCAGGACAATGTAAAGTTTATTTACTGTGTATCTGGGGCTGTGGTGATTTTAATCTGTACATCTTAATATTATAGATTTTTTTTAATGAAAAGTGCTTCATACATAAAGTTTGAGTGATTAATTGATGGAGTGATTGATTGATTGAAAATTTTAAAGGCAAGTAAGGTGAGAATATAGTGTGCCAAATTAATGAAAGTTACAGTTGTGCTCAAAGGTTTACATACCCTGGCAGAATCTGTGATATTTTTCGTTTACTCTATTTCACTCATAGTTAGTGGTCGTGTGAAGCCGTTCACAGTGAAACAACTGAGTTTGCTATTATTAAATCATAATGAAAAAAGAAAGTCTCAAAATGACCCTGATCAAAAGTTTACATGCCCCAGTTCTTAATACTGTGTATTTCCCCCTTTAACATCGATAGTTTGGAGTCTTTTGTTTTCGTTGTGGATGAGGTTCTTTATTTTTTTCTGTTGGTAAAGCGGCCCATTCTTCTTGGCAAAAAGCCTCCAGTTCCTCTAAGTTCCTGGGCTGTCTTGCATGAACAGCATGTTTGAGCTCTCCCCACAGTGGTTCAATGTTATTGAGGTCAGGAGACAGAGATGGAACTAACGGGACCTTCACTTTATTCTGCTGGAGCCACTGGCATCAGCGAAACACCTCCATATTTCACAGTAGGTATGGTGCACTTTTCACCTTAGGCCATCTTAGCCCTTTCACCTTAGGCCATCACAGAGGCCTTGTTGGCAACACAACTACTCCCCAACCGGGCCAGTATATAACTATTGAACAGCCATTTGCAGCTGCCAGTAATCCGTCAAGCAATAACTGAGCACTTGTGATGCAACAGACATTCTGGAGACAAGGTAACATGTCAAGCTCAAGTTGGTAAAAAATAAATAAATAGTCAAAATCAGAGGAACCACTGGAGGATGGAAACAATGAAAAAGGGTCAGTGAGGGCCACCCTGACCTGCAGTATTAACAGGTCTACACACAGGGTGCGTGTCATGAACAATTATGGGGCACTGATTTACCTTTTACATACCTAACATATTTATTACAAAGAGAAAGTATGCACTAAAGCAAGTTTGGCAACATACTTTAGTTTGGCAAGACAGTTTGGAAGCATAAAGCAGAACAAACAGGATGACACACCTCAGTGAGACAATTTACATACAGACCGGTGCAGTCCGGGACAGCAGTCTGTGAGGAATCAATGACCATGGCGTTTCAACCAGTGGAGTCTTTGACCTGCTCTATTTGTCAGGACATTTTCAAGGCGCAAATACAACATCAACGCGCGCAGTACACAGGGATCGAAGGCGCGTGCACTAAAAGTGAGCGCAAAAACTATGACAGAGGCTTATGTCCCTTCATACGCCCGGTGTTTGCATTTCAGCGCGCTGTTTTCGGCCCACAGTGCCCTCGCTCTTCCACAGTTTGACCGCTCAGTTTTCTTTTTCATTCAGGACGTTACTTCATCAGAATAAGGCTGACTAGTGGATCACAGATTCACAATGCAGAAGTATCCAGATCTGACAGTGACACGAACATATTACATTCCAACAACTACATATATCCAATAATTAGTTAAGAATATTCTATTTTTATCTTTAATGTGCTTGAGTAACTTTTTGAAGAAATTGTAGGCCTGTTTCTTCGAGTAGTTTTATCATACAATACTTTTTTATCTCTACTTGAGTCAAATTCTAAACAAGTATCTGTTTCTTACTTGAGTAAAAGTTATTGTTACTTTTTCCACTTTGAGTAAATATTTAAGCTCCTTGTTCTTAAGAATTATTTTGTTTTTCTGTATGTTCTGCCATTTTCTTGGAATTGTCTTTGTACATTTCACAATTTCCAGGGGCGACAATGGCGCAGATGGTAGAGCGGGTCGTCTCATGATCGGAAGGTCGTGGGTTCGAATCCCGCCTCCTGAAGGTGCACATTGTCGTTGTGTCCTTGGGCAAGACACTTCACCCACATTGCCTCCAGTGTCTGCGTACACTGGTAGCCCCCTAGGAGAGACCAACAGGCCCGGTTTGAATTGTGGGGCCGTCCTTCCGTGGACCCACCACCTGCAGAAGGAGCCATGGGGGCCGGTGCTATGTGACCTGGGCAGCTCCAACGGCTGCCCCCACGACCCGGCAACGGACAAGTGGAAGAAAATGAATGAATGAATGAATGACACAATTTCCACAGGATTTTATGTTTTGGTTCACACCATTTATGGCATCATAGTAAATAAATCGTACTTTTACACTCAAACAGTTACTCACAGTATTCAAATACTTTTTTTTAACTTTTACTTAATTGTTTGGGTCACTACTTGTACTTGAGTAAAATTATTTGAAAGTAATGTTACTCTTACTTGAGTAAACATGTCGGCTACTATACCACCTCTGGCAGTGTTTGATCAAATCTGTCTTTGACATCAAATTGCCTCAGGAAAAACTATCCAATCACACTGCTCTGCTAGCAGTCTGGCCAATCAGATTGCAAAACATGAACATTCCTTCTCGTCGACACGAACGACCGCATTCACTCCTTCACCCAACTCTACCAACAAAAGCTCTTCCCAGTTTTCGGAGGTCATAATCATCCGCTAAGTTCCATTCTCCCTCAGAAAATATGACCAAAATATGCCTTTTTTATTTTGATTGAACATTTAAAGGTTTTACATGTTTGTGGCTATATCCTTCTTTCTTTACCTGCTTTAACCTGTTACTTCACTCACACAGATCTTACACATCGTTTTAGAAAATAGAAGGTCTTGGCTTTCAAATGAGGAATCAATATGCTTTGAGATTAGGATATGCATAATTCCTAAACCTAACCCCTAACAGATAACAGGTTAATAACTGCTGTAACTCACTTATCTATGCACAGTGTGATTGTATCAACGATATAATAAATATTGTTAAAGGTGATTTACTGAGTGCAGTTTTTCATTAGCCTGTAGTCTCACCTCTTTCATAATTTCAGTGCTCAAATTGACTCCACTACAAATGATCTCTTGCTCATAGCTGGTCGTTTTTCTTCATTAAAGGTTTTAATGCTCAAGGATTGAAACTGGAAAGTAATCTCCACAAAGGAAAAGAGCAAATGTGCAGAATCCTCCAGTGAGGAAAGTGAAGGAGTGAGCCATGTATGATCAGAAGGAGTTTGCTGCCATCTACTGGTGAAGACACTAATGTATATCAATTGCATGTTCTGGCCTTAAACATGCTTTTTCATGTTTATGATATACAACGATAACTTTAATGGAAAAATTCATAGATTTTTTTAAATTTATTTTTTTGGCCCTGAAGAGGTTAAGGCTTGAAAGTCAGTCTTGTGTTTGAAGCGAAAGTATTTGAGAGAAATGCCACAGCTCAGCAACTATAACCATGTGATTAGTTTTGAGAATGAGTTTCAATTGGAGAGATAAAATCTTAAATTCCTCCTCTGACAGAACCTACAGTGTGGCCTTGTGTTTAAAGAATAAAACTTAAGTGTGCTGTGTGTGGTGCAAACATGTGCATTATATTACACAAGATTATATGATAAGTGGTGAGCTATCTCATTCTCAAGCCATGTTTGTCACTTTCTTTTTACACCTGAATGTTGAACAAAATAGTTAAAATAGTAGAGATGCACCAAAGTTGCCAAACAGGCTTGACCACTTCCCGTCAGTGACACACGTCACGTCAGAGTATTTTGATAAAGAGAAGAGCAGTCAGAGACAGCAGTATAAACAGTCTGAGGATTCAGCGATCATGGCGTTCCGACCGGAGGAAGATTTGACTTGTTTAATTTGTCAGGACATTTTCAAGGAGCCTGTAGTGTTGAGCTGCACTCTGACCATAGCTCTGAGGCCCTCACAGAACAGCTGGAAATATACTGAGAGTACATTACGTACAGGTGGCCTCTATTTAATGGTTAGGGCAAGGTGTGAACATTCTGCAGTCATTAGGAATGTTATAAAAACAATTTACTGCACTCAGAAAATGCTGTATGAATACTTATGCACGCCCAACTTTTCACTTTTCTATTTTTTGAAAAATAACAGAATCATGTATCATTTTGCTTTCACTTCACAGTTGTCTGTAGCACCTTTGAAATCAGGATGTCACCCACATATCTGTGTCTCTTCCTGCAGATATGAGCGCCTGAGGGGACAGTCCATCGAAACTGCCCAGTTTGTTCCATTTAATTCTAAAATATATAATATAGTCTATAGTGATTGAGGCTGCTGCACATAATTACTTAACTGACATCACAATTATGTTTTTTTATGGATTTCTTCTTCCTGCTGAGAACAAACTTTTGGTTAGAAGCCTTTAATGACTGTGCACGTAAGAACGGCTCATGCTTACTTATTAATATAAATAATTACCCAAACTGGGGTCAAGCATTTAAGCTTTCTAGTAAACATGTTGTTGTACTTTCGCAGACGGCATATCATATCTGCGCAGAGATAGCACCATTTTATGGAGTTGAAATGCCGAACGTCTTTGAGGAAATTATGTAAAGATAACATAAAGATAGAACAACTTCATAAACTGCCACAATACTTCAATCACCTGGGAAATATAGAATATCGATCAGGCATCTTTCTAAAACCATGCAGCCCCTGTGCGACGTCACGCACGGGTGAGGGTCATATGTGTAAATGTCCAGCTATAGGTCAACATTCAAAACAAAGATTATCAGGACGGAAACAGGTTAAAGTCTCTGCTCTCCCCATCCCCTGAGTTAATGCTATCATAATTTCAGGAGTTGATAAGTGTTTGTTTAAATGCTGTATTTTGAAATAAGGCGAGACACTGCAGGCAAAACTCCTGTTTTACTGTATTTATTTATTTCAAATTTCAGGTTTTGGGCCAAATTGGTCTCTTAACATATAAACTTTGACTTGGAAACAAAAACGAAACAAAACATAATCTTCACAATAACATGCTTAATGTTTGCACTAATTCAATGTTTCTCCATAGATCATAGACAGTATGTGGGTAAATGTTATCTCAAAATGCATTTTTGTCATTTGGTGCGACGATATCTCCACTTACCTACGGACTTCAAACTTTTCAGCCTGAATATAATTCCTAACACGATTTATTGCGTTTTGAATTTCAAATAAACAAGGCAAAATCTACATTTTTACAGAAACATGAAAACAAACATTTTACGTCAAATTCACATTTTGTTACAATATAACTGTAATAGAATTTGATCATCATTAGACAATAGTTTACCAAAGAGGGGTACAGGACGCTCTGGGGAGGTACACACTGAAGAGGGAATCGAGACAGCAACATGTTGATTGAAATAGTAACATTAAGGCTGCTGTTGAACAGGGAAACGTTTTAAATTTAGAGACATTTATTTGACACTTTTGCTGTGGATTACAGACATAAATATGAGGAAATACTGTAAATGTAAGGCCTTTTGTGCCTAATGCCAAAAATGTCCAATATTTTCGGCGGCAAAATCTGATTCATGGATCGAGCCACGTTTTAAATTTAGGGTTTAATATTGTTGACATATCGGTTCCAAGGTTATTTTCTTTTGGTGTCTATCTACAGTGAGAACCATATGTTTACATACACTTCATAAAAAGACACATTTGCATTTTTTTCTCACTGTCCAGAATTAACTTTTTTTGTGTGTCAATTACAATATAAAAAAAATATTTCTATTTGTCAAATGCTAGAATAATGAGAATATCATTTTCTACCCAGTTTTATGTTTACAAAACCAAAAGTTTACATACATTTCATTAATATTTGGCAACATTGCCTTTAAACTGTATAACTTGGGTCAAACATTTTGGATTTCCTTCTACAAGCTTCTCACAATAGTTGGCAGGAATTTTGGTCCAAACAGAACTGGTGTAACTGAGACACATTTGTAGGCCACCTCTCACCTCTGCCCAATACACTTTCAACTGGATTAAGATCAGGACTGGGTGATGACCGCTTCAAAACATTGACTTTGTTATCCTTCAGCCACTTTGTAACCAGTATTGGCCATATGCTTTGGATCATTGTCCATTTGGGAGACCCATCTGCGCCCAAGAATATTCTATTTTTATCTTTAATGTGCTTGAGTAACTTTTTGAAGAAATTGTAGGCCTACTTCTTCGAGTAGTTTTATCATACAATACTTTTTATCTCTACTTGAGACACAACAGACACATCTGTTTCTTACTTGAGTAAAAGTAATTGTTACTTTTTCCACTTTGAGTAAATATTTAAGCTCCTTGTTCTTAAGAATTATTTTGTTTTCTGTACACAGTAAATGTTCCAGTGTTAATTTGACACTGTTTGGTGTCTATATAGTTCAAACCTTCTCAGTGTAAATGTGAATGACACTCTTCAGTGTTAACTACAGGTCAGACACCATGAGTGACAGAAACATGACGCTAAATACAATGTGCTCTTTGTTTCCTTTGTTGCTCTTCAGTCACAGAGCAACAGGTGAAGAAGAAAGTCATAGAGATTCTGCTTTAGACAGAACTTCAGACTTCTGATGGAATTACAAGTTGACTCCACTACAAATGATCTCTTGCTCATAGCTGGTCGTTTTTCTTCATTAAAGGTTTTAATGCTCAAGGATTGAAACTGGAAAGTAATCTCCACAAAGGAAAAGAGCAAATATGCAGAATCCTCCAGTGAGGAAAGTGAAGGAGTGAGCCATGTATGATCAGAAGGAGTTTGCTGCCATCTACTGGTGAAGACACTAATGTATATCAATTGCATGTTCTGGCCTTAAACATGCTTTTTCATGTTTATGATTACTATATACAACGATAACTTTAATGGGAAAATTCATAGAAAATGTATTTATTTTTTGTCCCTGAAGAGGTTAAGGCTTGAAAGTCAGTCTTGTGTTTGAAGCAGAAGTATTTGAGAGAAATGCCACAGCTCAGTTCAACTATAACCATGTGATTAGTTTTGAGATTGAGTTTCGATTGGAGAGATAAAATCTTAAATTCCTCCTCTGACAGAACCTACAGTGTGGCCTTGTGTTTAAAGAATAAAACTTAAGTGTGCTGTGTGTGGTGAAAACATGTGCATTATATTACACACGATTATATGATAAGTGGTGAGCTATCTCATGCTTTAAGCCATGTTTGTCACTTTCTTTTTACACCTTAATGTTGAACAAATAGTTAAAATAGTAGAGATGCACCAAAGTTGCCAAACAGGCTTGACCACTTCCCGTCAGTGACACACCTCACGTCAGAGTATTTTGATCAAGAGAAGAGCAGTCAGAGACAGCAGTAAACAGTCTGAGGATTCAGTGATCATGGCGTTCCGACCGGAGGAAGATTTGACTTGTTTAATTTGTCAGGACATTTTCAAGGAGCCTGTAGTGTTGAGCTGCAGTCACAGTTTTTGCAAAGACTGTCTGAGGAGCTGGTGGAGAGAGAAGCCCACAAGAGAGTGCCCTGTTTGTATGAGGAGATCCTCAAAGAGTGACCCACCACGAAACCTGGCTCTGAGAAACCTGTGTGAGGCCTACGTCCAGCAAAGAGAGCAGAAGACTCCAGAAGAGCAGGTGTGTCGAGTGCACTCAGAGAGACTCAAACTGTTCTGTCTGACTGACCAGCAGCTGCTCTGTCTGGTGTGTCGAGACTCCGCTGCTCATAGAAACCACAGCTGTAAACCCATAGAGGAAGTGATGAAAGATCTCAGAGAGAAGCTGAGAAAGTGTCTCGAACCTTTGACGAAAAACTTGCAGACGGCCAAGGAAGTTCAAATGGAGTTTGATTTATCGCTGGCTCATATTAAAAACCAGTTCCATCAGACAGAAAGGCAGATCGAGGCTGAGTTCATGAAGCTTCACCAGTTTCTTATAGAGGAAGAGGAGTTCAGGATGAAGGCTCTGAGGGAGGAAGAGGAGCAGAAGACTCAGAGGATGAAGGACAAGATGGCGGCTGTGAGCAGAGAGATAGAAGCTCTGTCAGAAAGCATCAGAGCCACAGAGGAGCAGCTCAGAGCGCCAGACGTCTCCTTCCTGCTCCAATACAAGGCTGCAGTGGAGAGAGTGCAGCGCTGCCCCCTAATGGAGGAGGAGCCACAGCTGGGTCCAGAGGCTCTGATAGACCAGGCCAACATCTGGGCAACCTGACCTTCAACATCTGGACCAACATGAAGAAGCTGGTGCAGTTCACTCCTATCATTTTAGATCCAAACACGGCCCACCCAGAGCTCAGTCTGTCAGATGATCTGATGAGTGTAAGAGGCGGAGAAGAACGTCAGCTTCCTAAGAACCCGGAAAGAATTATCAATGAATTACCACTAGTGCGCGGTTATGAGGGCTATAACTCAGGCTCTCATATTTGGGAAATTGATGTTGAAAACAGTACCAGCTGGTCGTTTGGTGTGGGCACGGAATCAGTGTTCCAAATCAGAGACGCAGATCATGTTGACGCTGATGTCGGATGGTGGATAGTTGTCTTTGAGAATGGACAATATGATGTTCTTAACTTACGTAAGAAGGACATTGTGGTGAAAGCAAAATCGAGTCCCCGGAGGATAAAGGTTCATCTTGAATGTCACAAGCGTAAGGTGACTTTTTATGACTCTGACACTAACACTTGCATACACTCCTTCTCTAAACTTAGCCAACAAAAACTGTTTCCAATTTTAAGCTCTGTCCAAGGCCCAATGTCCGTCCTGCCTCAGAAAATATGACTGTGGTTTCCTTCAAATAGTCAAACACTGAAAACATGCAACAGGAATCATTTTTCAAATTCTGTCGAGTCTCATCAGCAGTAGTCTTTTACAGTCTTTTACCACAGAATATGTAAATATGTCACCTCTCTTTGAACAAAACATGTTGGTACATTTCCTGTTAGTTTTACAGACTATTTTGCTCAAAGTTTTCCTGTTGTGTCCAATTGTCATAAACGCTTAGCCTTTTGCTTTTGAAAATATTGTGTTTAGATATTAAATTTGACTTTCTGCTGCGTGTGTAAACTCTGTTTCAAAGGGACAAGGATGTGTTTTTAAACAAAGTCTGTATTAGATTACGCATTACAAAGATTTAATAATGTTTGCATCATTGCTGTTGTATTTTAAAGACACTCATTCTTTCAGGCTTTGGCAGGACAATGTAAAGTTTATTTACTGTGTATCTGAGGGCTGTGTTGATTTTAATCTGTAAAGCTTAATATTATAGATTTTGTTTTAAATGAAAAGTGCTTCATAAATAAAGTTTGAGTGATGAATTGATGGAGTGATTGATTGATTGAAAATTTTAAAGGCAAGTAAGGTGAGAATATAGTGTGCCAAACTGATGAAAGTTACAGTTGTGAGACTTCTCGTCTGCTTATCAAGAGTGCAGACGTATCTCTGCTTGCTGCTGCCGCTTGCCTCTTTATTTGCTTTTAAATCATTCTATTTTTGGGCACATGTCTTGGATGTGATTTTATTCTCTTCTTTTAAGTGAACCAAGGCTTTTTACTCATTTTGATGCCATTTTTACAACTCATTTGACGAACCAGCGACGACAATCTTGTCAACATGGCTGAGAGAGGAAGGCAAACATCGCCTTGTGAAAGCTGTCGGATGTATCAACAAGAAATTTCCCTGCTACGGGACAAGATTTATGCTCTAGAGACGGAAAGAGGACTTTATGACACGCTCCCTGTGGAACCCGGTAAGAAGACGGAAAAAACTGATACTTGCAACCTGAAGCTAAACGATACCATAACATTTCCGAAACTAAACAGACAACTTGGTGCTAGGCCAAAGCAAAGACAACATGCTCGTAAAGAAGCACCTGGAATAAAGTTAACAAACAGATTTTCACCTCTCTTAGAGGATGAATATAACAAGCAGAAAAAGTCAGAGAGAAACACAGAGAGAAACACAGAACAAGAAGTCAAAACAAAGATGGAGAGAAACACTGTGCCAAGTGTCAAGGCCAGAGATATCCTATTGCTTGGGGACGGAGCCATATCTAATATAAACAATGAGATAATGACTACAATCACTTATCCGTCTGCTACAGTTTCTGACATCACAGACGTTCTAAACAAGGAAATCACGAATAACCCTGGAATAAATAAACTTGTTTTACATGTTGGTGCTGTTGACACAAGAAACGGAGAGTCTGAAGTCCTGAAAGAAAAGTTTAATAAACTTTTTGACAGACTTGATTGTCTAGACAAAGACGCGATACAAATTTTCATCAGTGGACCTATCCCAAACATCGACGGGAGAATAAACAAATTCTCCCGGCTGTTTCAGTTGAATACATGGCTGTCAAAAGTGTGTGAGTCGAGAGGACTGTATTTCATAGAGAACTTTTATCTTTTCTGGAAACGCGCCGATCTGTTTAAAGGAAATGGACCACATTTGAGCAGAGGTGGAGTGAGACGACTGACGGAAAATCTCCTCCATGCTCTGCAAAATCAGTGGAGGCCTGAGCAACAAGAGAGAGCAGAGAGGAGCATGAGAAGAGCTCCTGGCTCACCAGCAAAGGTTTCGCCTGCATCCCCAATAAAAGATTCAGTCGCAGCTGCATCATCTGCACCTACAGTAAAGGACTCAGCCGCAGTTAAGGATCCAGCCACAACAGCACATTCAGCACCTACAGAAAAGGACTCAGCCGCAGTTAAGGATCCAGCCACAGTTAAGGAATTAGCTGCACCGGAAAACATCTCAACCATAGCAGCGGCGCCACCTGCATCTGCATCTCCGGGGAAAAGCTCAGCTTCAGCACCACCTGCATCTATAGTAAATGATTCAGCCGAAAGAGCACTTTCATCAACTCCACCACAGGCCTTGAGCCCGACTGGTACATCTACACCCTCCAGAGATTTTTCTGAGTCATTCCCATCACCAAAGTCACCTATGGGATTTCCCAGCCATTTTGAAGCCTTGATAAAACAAGGGATTCAAATGACTCCCGCACTCCAGTCATGTCAAGACCAAGGCTTTCATCCCCGAAGAAGTATCATGCCCCTCCCCCACCTCCAATTTCCAGCAGCTTCACTGCTGCTGTCTAGGACATTAAGGGCCTCTGCGTTGCTACCATGCATAGCAAACTCAAAACCAACCAGAGGTCCACAGAGGGAGTGTGTTCTTCTGAAACAATTAGTACAGTCAAACAACATAGATTAGATAAGAGGGCAACAGTCAGACCGTCCAATCAAAGAACTCTAATCCATATCCCTTGCAAAAAGATTCCATCCACTCAAACACAGATAAATCTCAAACATGCTGTACTCAATGCCAGATCGTTAAAAAACAAGTCCTTTTTAATAAATAGTTTTATTTCTTCTTATAATCTAGATTTTATGTTTTTAACTGAAACATGGCTTGACAAAAACACTGGTAACGCAGTTTTGATTGAGTGTAGTCCATCAAATTTCAATTTTGTGTCTGAAACACGCCAAAATCAGAGGGGCGGGGTGTCTGTGCAATATTCAGGGACAATATAGTCATCCACAAATTGTCATTTGGGGTTTTTGTATCATTTGAGTATGTGTCTTTCAAAATGGAGATAAAACAATCTTCCATTCTTTATATGACTATTTACAAACCACCACAGAATTGTTTTATCGAAGACTTCACTGAATTACTTTCATTTATATGCACTGATTTTGATTGTTTAGTCATTTCAGGTGATTTTAATGTGCATGTGGATGTGACCAATGACAGGCATGCAAAAGAACTTAATGCTGTTCTTGAAATGTTTGGTTTAACTCAGCACGTGAGAGGGGCAACTCACAACAAAGGTCACACTCTAGATCTAGTTATTACAAAAGGTGTTAATATATCAAATGTGAATGTTATTGATGTTGCTTTATCTGATCATTTTGTATCTTTTTTGACTTGTCTGTTACACCCAAACCAGTGGTTGGGCCTGGAGTTATTCAGAGAAGACACATAAATGATACAACAGGGACACAGTTTATGGAAATGATCAGATTTGAAAATCCTCCATGTTCAAATGTTGATAATCTGTTGGACTCTTATACATCAAGCGTCTTAAATGTTTTGGATACTATTGCTCCTGTCAAGGTTAAAATGGTTAACAATAGACAAAAGGCACCTTGGAGAAGTGAAGATTCGGTCAGGGCACAGAAAAGGGAGTGCCGAAAAGCCGAAAGGAAATGGCGTAAGTCAAAGCTCCAGGTTCATTTTGAGATATACAAAGAAGTGCTTTGTGAGTTCAACCAGATTTTGCGTGGAGAAAGGGAGAAGTACTTCTCTAAAATCATCGCAAACTGCAGAAACAATTCTCGTGTTCTGTTTTCCACAGTAAACAGATTAACTAACCCTCCAGTTTCACTGCCCTTAGAACTAATCTCTACATCTAAGTGCAATGAGTTTGCAATATTTTTTTATGACAAAGTCCAAGGCATTAAAAATGCCATAATTTCCACAACACAAATAGCAACCCTGCCACCAGCTAGACACCTTGAGCTGACACATTTCACTCCTGTTACTGACAAAACAATCGAAGAGGTTATCTCCGGTCTGAGTTCATGTACATGCTGCCTTGATGAATTACCCACTAGATTTCTGAAGTCTGTGCTGACCAGCTTGTTACCACAACTTGTTCAGTTAGTTAACATCTCATTTGAGACTGGAGCATTTCCAAAGGCCTTGAAAACCACGGTCATTAAGCCTCTTCTAAAGAAGAGCAGTCTTGATCCCAAGGTACTGAACAACTACCGGCCCATATCAAACCTACCGTTCTTAGGAAAAGTTCTAGAGAAAGTAATATATCAACAGCTCACTTACTTTCTCCTATCCAACAATGTGTTTGATACTTTCCAGTCAGGATTTAGGCCCCACCACAGCACTGAGACAGCTCTGATCAAGGTGACAAATGATATTCGTATGAACACAAATGCAGGTAAGGTCGCAGTTTTAGTTCTGCTGGACCTGACCGCTGCCTTTGACACAGTGGACCACGGGATCTTACTTCACAGGTTAGAAAACTGGGTGGGAATCTCTGGTACTGCTCTAAACTGGTTCAAGTCCTATCTCGAGGATAGGACGTACTTTGTCGAAATTGGCAACTGTGTCTCAGACAAAATTTCCATGACCTGTGGTGTCCCCCAGGGGTCAATCTTGGGACCCCTCTTATTCAACTTGTACATGCTTCCATTGGGTCAGCTAATAAACAGCAACAATGTGTCGTACCACAACTACGCAGATGACACTCAGATCTACGTGTCACTGACGGCAGGTGAACATGGGCCTGTAGATACACTCTGTCACTGCATCGAACAGATCAGTTTGTGGATGCAAAACAACTTTCTCCAACTAAACTCAGACAAAACTGAGATCATTGTCTTTGGCCCACAGACACAAAGACAAAGTGTTATCAGTCGCCTTGAGTCTCTCGCTCTGAAACCAAAAAATCAGGTTAGAAATCTAGGAGTAATCATGGACTCAGACCTGAACTTAAACAGCCACATCAAAGCAATAACATCATCAGCTTTTTACCATCTGAAAAACATTGCTAAGATCAGAGGAATAGTGTCAAAACCAGACTTCGAGAGACTCATCCATGCATTTGTCTCCAGCAGGTTAGACTACTGTAACGGCCTGCTCACTGGCCTTTCTAAACGAGCTGTTAGACAGCTGCAGAACATCCAGAACGCTGCTGCTCGAGTCCTGACAAGAACAAGGAAATACGACCACATTAGTCCAGTGCTCCGGTCTCTGCACTGGCTTCCTGTCACTCAGAGAATAGAATTTAAAACAGCTCTGCTTGTGTACAAGTCTTTTCATGGTTTAGCACCAAAGCACATCTCTGACATGTTAGAGCCGTATGAACCATCTCGGGCCCTGAGAACTTCAGGGAGGGGTCTCCTGGTGGTTCCCAGAGTCAATAATAAACACGGTGAGGCTGCATTTCAGTTTCATGCACCTAAAACCTGGAACAGTCTTCATGAGGATGTGAGACAGGCCTCAACTCTGACAATGTTCAAATCCAGGCTGAAAACAGCTCTTTTACCCGTGCATATGAAAACTGAAAGTATTTTATCTGCACTCTTGCCTTTTACTGTCATTGATTAACTTTATGTTGATGTTTTATTGATTGATTTTATCTGTTTTCTTGTAATTTCTCTTTCTGCAACTGTGAAGCACTTTGAATTGTCTTGTGTATGAATTGTGCTCTACAAATAAACTTGCCTTGCCTTGCCTTGTGCTCAAAGGTTTACATACCCTGGCAGAATCTGTGATATTTTTTGTTTACTATATTTCACTCATAGTTAGTGGTCGTGTGAAGCCGTTCACGGTGAAACAACTGAGTTAGCTATTATTAAATCATAATGAAAAAAGAAAGTCTCAAAATGACCCTGATCAAAAGTTTACATGCCCCAGTTCTTAATACTGTGTATTTCCCCCTTTAACATCGATAGTTTGGAGTCTTTGTGTTCGTTGTGGATGAGGTTCTTTTATTTTTTTCTGTTGGTAAAGCGGCCCATTCTTCTTGGCAAAAAGCCTCCAGTTCCTGTAAGTTCCTGGGCTGTCTTGCATGAACTGCATGTTTGAGCTCTCCCCACAGTGGTTTAATGTTATTGAAGTCAGGAGACAGAGATGGAACTAACGGGACCTTCACTTTATTCTGCTGGAGCCACTGGCATCAGCGAAACACCTCCATATTTCACAGTAGGTATGGTGCACTTTTCATCACAGGCCATCTTAGCCCTTTCACCTTAGGCCATCACAGAGGCCTTGTTGACAACACAACTACTCCCCAACCGGGGACTATTGAACAGCCATTTGTATGGAATCAGTTTGGTGCCAAAAGAAACAAACAAAACTTCTTCAATGTCAAACAAAATAGGAAATTTGAGAGAAAATAAAACTAATTAAAAAAAAAAGTATAACTTGCAATCAAATTCTTTGTCTAATTGCGTAAAGTATTGGTATTTTACTCTTCTAATAATGTATTCCTCTGTTTACGGTTCCCTCTGCTTCTTTCTCTCCGGTCAGACTTTTGCTCCGACTCTCAGTTTTGCAGTCTCTCTGCAGCTCTCTCTCGTTTGCGCTCCTTGACTTTTTGTTTGCAGTTCTGGCACAATCCTCTCAGGTGGGCGGGCTTTTCAGGAGATCGTCCCCATTGGCTAGTTAGTTTTTGATTGACACAACTCATCAGCGCAGTGCCCCGGACGTTGTGTATACGTCGTAGCTGAGGGTGGTAAACATAACACAAGTCCGACTGGAGCTCTTAACAGTGAAGGAAACCGGTTCTCTAGTCGACTGGCGTAGCCTTTTGCGTGGCTCGTGTACTCTTGCTGACACCCTTCAGAATAACATATGTCGTTTGTAGATCTTAATTGTTTAATATGCTCTCGTAACATTATGTAGTCGCAAGGCTAGCCAGTTAGCTACGTTGTTTTAGATCTTCTGGTGCTGATTTATCTGGTTGCACAGCTGGCTCGTCAGCTGTGTTGACCATGTGGGCCACCACGTCACCTACCTACACTCAACAAAGCTTATATTCCGTCTCAAACAACATATCCGATTGTCTCTTCAGTGGTTACCTCTTCAGTGCACCCTTATCTTGGCATCGATTCAGCAAAATGGACGCTGACGCTCACAGAGAAGCCATGTGTTTAGTTGAAAGTAGACGAGCATGTCCCAGTTGTTTCAGCCGAACTCTCTCAGCTGCAATGCAAATTAGGAGCAAAACAGCTGTTTGTGGGCGTGTCCTTCTGGGTTACCATGATGTAACCAGTCAATGAAACTAAAATTTCTTACGTGAACTGTCCGATAATTCTTCCTCATTATGCTTAATTAGGACTGTAGCTGGTGGTGGCTGCTTCCTTTAGAACAGTGCAATTTCAATTATCATTTGCAAACACAAGAAATATAACGTGGAGAATAAATGTAATGGACAAATATTGGTTTTGGCCAGTCAATTCCTGTTGTCAGTTGGTGCGACAGCTAAGGTCATGGACTTAGATTCCAAAGATTGCTGGTTCGAAGCCAGGAGAAGGAACACGTAGTAAATCACGAAAAGTTCATAAAATTTTATTGATTGCAGATACAGTTGTTCGATGATTGGTTCATTCTTGAATTGCAAGGATTTGTCTTTACTTATCCCCAAGAACACCCTCCACCCCCGCCCCACAGACGTCAGAGTGGAGGCCAGGAAACACTGCCACAGGTGCCCTGCTGTGGATGTAGAGCAATGAAAGAGTTCTGTCGAGCCACTTTGTGTGATATTCGTCTTTGTGTTAATATAAATGTGCATTTCCCCCTTATGTATAAGACAAAAAAGAGGCTGTATCTACAATCAATTAATCTTTATGAACTTTTCACATGTTTTACTACTAGTCCCTCTCCTGGCTTTGAACCACCGAACTTCGGCATCAAAGTCCATGACCTTAGCTGTCGCACCAACTGACAAAAGAAATTGCATGTCCAAAACCAATATTTGACATTAATTCTCCATGTCATATTTCTTGTGTTTTCAAATGATAATTGAAATTGCACTGGTCTAAAGGAAGCAGCCACCACCAGCTACAGTCCTAATTAAGCATAATGAGGAAGAATTATTAGACAGATCACATACGAAATTGTACTGTAGTTTCATTGACTGGTTACATCATGGTAACCCAGAAGGACACGCCCACAAACAGCTGTTTTGCTCCTAATTTGCAGCTGAGACAGTTCGGCTGAATCAACTGGGACATGCTCTTCTACTTTCAACTAAACACATGGCTTTTCTGTGAGCGTCAGCGTCCATTTTGCTGAATCGATGTCAAGGTAAGGGTGCATGGGAGTGGTGAGCACTGAAGAGACAATCGGATATGTTGTTTGGGACGGAATATAAGCTTTGTTGAGTGTAGGTAGGTGACGTGGTGGCCCACATTGTCAACACAGCTGACGATCCAGCTGTGCAACCAGATAAATCAGCACCAGACGATCTAAAACAATGTCTCAGCACCTTACTGTTTTACTGTCACTGCTGTTTATTCACACGGAATGCTTCATGTCTGAATGATGTCAAGATTATCCACTGATAAAATTTAATAAAATGACGTCGATCTGTTTTGTTTGCCTGCTTTTCATTTGCATATATAGCGGCTTGACCTAATGAGCTAAGACAAATACGTGAAAATTGCAATGTAGTAGTATGTTATTGAGCTTCTTTGTCATCTTATTAAACATGAACTTCAGCTGAAGCAGCTAAAATATTTACGGCCTGTCATAACTGGCTACTGTACTGTACCAGAGCCTAAACGGTCTATGACAATACTGTACACAGTACAAGAGGCTAAGTTTGCTAGTTTAGGATGGCTAACATCACAGCAAATCGGCAGGTCTAAAACGCAGAATGAAAAACGCAGAACGAAAAACGCAGAATGGAAAACGCAGAATGGAAAACGCAGAATGAGAAAACTATAGAGGTGCAATAGGGGTGTAATAGCGGTGCAATAGTGTCCTAGGGTGTACTAGTGGTGCAATAGTGTAATAGGGGTGTAATAGTGTAATAGGGGTGTAGATGTGACCAGGTGGTTAAACGTTGTTGTTGTTTTCGGGTCTTTACTGCTATGAGTTTCAAAGTTCTTACCCGCCCATGAACGCACAGTCACTCTCCGTCCGCACCACTTCCTCTGATTGCGCGATTACAAAAAGGTGTGCACCCCAGTGAATTAGTGTCGGGGCTGGTATGCGGTCGTGCGGGCGCCTACTCGTGAGCTATCTCTCCACCTTGTGTTCTTTTAAAAAGTACAATAATTGGTCTGACTTATTAAATTTGAACTGTATGGGGCTAGGGTTTTGTAAGGAGTTTGCTGGGCTCATGCTGCTCCTCGGAGGTGCCCTGAGCCCCCCTGTTGTGCTCCGTTCTGTCTGCCTAAGGCTCTGTACACTGAGTTGTACATGAAATGTGCCATATAAATAAACTTGCCTATTACACTATTACACCCTTATTACACTATTGCACCGCTATTACACTATTACACTATTACTCCCTTATTACACTATTGCACTGCTATTACACCCTTATTACACCCTTATTACATTAATACACCCCTATTACACGATTACAGCCTTATTACAATATTACACCCCATTACACCCTTATTACACTATTACATCCTTATTACATTATTACACCCTTATTACACTCCATTACACTATTACGCCCCTAATTACACTATTGCACCCTTATTACTCTATTACTTCCCTATTACACCCTTATTACACTATTACACCGTTATTACACTATTACTTCCCTATTACACCCTTATTACACTATTACACCGTTATTACACTATTACTTCCCTATTACACCCTTATTACACTATTACACCCCTATTGCACCTCTACAGTTTTCTCATTCTGCGTTTTTCCATTCTGCGTTTTTCCATCCTGCGTTTTAGACCTGCCGACCAGTTACCTGCTCCATATACTATTGTCACAGAGCAGTGGGTGGTAGACCGGTGTAGATAAATTTAAAGGGATACTTCGGGATTTTTGACATAGGGCCTCATTTCCTAGTTATCCAGAGCGTTGTTGATGTCTGGAGATATTTTTTTCTTAAATTCATGCAGTTCTTATATTTGAAGAGTCTAGTTGCGCTAGCCTAGAGCAAGGCTAAAGCAGTTCTATGGTAAACGCTAGCCTGCATTAAAAAACAGTTTGACTCACTCCACAGTGCACCTGAGGTAAATCACTTATAACACCAGACTAACCATATAAATGTCTGTGTTAATAGAATATTTTTTTAAATAAAACTGACCTTGTATCACATGAATTACCGCATTTTGAGGGACTATTTTCTCGCAGATCACTCCGCCGCTGCCTTAGCTTACAGCCACGAAGCTGATGCTGCTCAAATATAAGTTATTTTAAAGGCAAAATGGTTAAAATTAATCTATTTCACAACAGGTGTGTTGGAGAGGTCGTGCGTAATGCTCGTACATATGAAAAATAGAATCTCTCACACAACAAAGTCAGGTTTATTTACACAAAGTTTCGGCAGCTAGGCCTTCTTCAGGCAAATGGCTATAGAGTGGTGAGGAGCCATAAGAAACCATAACAAATGTTGGAATAATTACTGCGATAAGATAATTGTGAGACAAAATGTCCATCTCCTGCCTCGACAAAACTAAAATGAATAATAGACATAATATATTAAAATCGCCAATTGAATCGCAATTGCAATTTCAGTCCGAAAAATCGCATTAAAGAGACTAGATGCAAGTTGGTCATTTTATGCTCACTACTCAGGTCACACCTCATGTCTTATGCATAACTGCAGTCTCTATATTAAGCTCGTGCATGACGGCACTTCAGACAACAAAGTAACAGCTTTTTGAGTGACAGTGCAGGATTATAGAGGCAGTTATGGTGAATAGGTCTGGGCTCATTCTACACATTAGGACATGGCTGGAACATGTAGGGGGATGAAAATACTTAGTTTTAACATATTTAAACTCTGTATAGTCCCTTTATTATTATTTATTTTATGTATTTATAGTTTTTTGTCAAAATCGTGCAGCCCTATTTGGGAACCACAATCCTTCTAAGATTGGTGAGACATGCACATATGGTTACAATGTCATCCAACATATCAACATGGCTGATGGGTATGACTGTGTTTAATGTCTTAAAGTCTTTAAGATGACCAATAACTCTCTCCACGTGCATACAGACTCTTGACAACTGGCGTGAAGTGTCAACACAAGAACCAGGCAACTGAGACTTCCCCATGGCATTCTTAATGTCGCTCCAACAATGGCCAATTCCTCTCTAACAAGGAATCCTCGGTTTGCAAGGACCTCATCTCCATTCTCAAGTTTTTCCAAAAATCCTGAACCCAGAGTTATTATCTTGTCAGAGACACGACCACCCCACCCATCAGACAAAAAAAGATATCGCCCCAGCTGGAGTTATTCCAATTAAATATTTTATGGTATTTTGGTGCTTGTAATTTGACCAAGTTTCATCCCTTGCTTTTAGATTATAGGTTCTCTCTATGAAGATTTCTGTGTGTGGCTATAATGCAACGACAGTTCTTAAATTTTGGGTTAAAACATTTTGGCATGTTTGCTGTTACTGCATCCTTACTAGGCCAAATTATCAATGGTTTCAAAACTAAGGACAACATGGGGATCCACTCTCTTATGATTTTGGACACAGTTGAGAAAGGAAGGTCAAATCATTGTGCCAGGTCTCTATTGGTGAGCCCAAGTCTGATTTTCATTAAAACCAAAATGAGGTGGTTCTCCCAGCTTAACCCACCTTTCAGCACTAATGTGGTTTAAGAATGGTTAGAAGCCACAAGAAAGCTTGAATGGACTGCAATCCAGTAAAAAAAACACAGTGTAGAGTCTTTCAATGAATCAAACCCAAATTTTGACCGTTTAAATCGGTCCCGCAGCTGTTGATTCCATGACTTTATAGCCTCCGGTTCCCTTTTCAAAGCCACGTAGTCATCCTGAAGGTGGCAATACTGCATGTTGAGTTGGTCCAAGTCCTTTCTGGGCACAAAGTCATCTACAAGAAAAAAAAATACTTCATGCTTGAAGTGCAATATCACAAAAGGCACCATCTTAACATTACACAGAGCACATCCTGGTCAATACATTCAGACATGGGTACAACACACCGACACAATTCCCACCCATCCACTGAATTTCGTATACCTGATTCAGCTTCAGCTTGGAGTGTGGAGCTAGTAACAAGTGCCTTCTCCTAATTTGTTCATATCTATGGAAAATTATACAAAGTATTGTATATCAAAACATTTGAACTATTTTACATATTTTGGCTCCTACTAACCAAAGCTATGCAGTCAGGTTAGAATATTTTACTGACCGAATCATACATACCTTGCTACCTTTGCTGTAGGGTCTGGAGCGCTATGTGGAAAAATAGATGGCACAAAATCTGGACTGTCAGAGTCCATAGATGGTTCTCCTGATAAAGGAAAAATCCCACATTAGTTCAGCTAATTATTGTACAAGTTTCCATTTCAGACATCTCAACCGGGGAAAAACTACTTTCAAGGAGCATGCAAAACATTATATTAACTACACTCAAGTAAAGTCTCTTAGGAGTTGCCATTACAAGTGGGTCAACATAAAGAAGAATGATACTTGTTAAACTCAATCAGCTGACAGTAAACATTCTGCTCCTTTTGAGCCTAAGGTTTACTGCTCAAATAAACAAATAAACTAAAGCAAAGGCAGTATTATGTAACATAATTATACATACAAAATACGTTAGGCTATTAATGAGAGTGAAGTTGACTACACCTCCAAAAGATGCCCTCCCTGTCATTTGCGGTGTGCTCTTCTTCCACTCACAATATTTTTTTTGTTATGGTTTGTAGGCTACACAGGGTAATTTCTCAACAACTGATAGCCGGCGGGCGAGACTTTAGACAAAAAGGTCATTAGGCAAAGCCCCACGTTAAACTCGGGCTAAGTACCATTATTTTTCCTTAACTCAAAGCAGCCGTCATCCAATTCAGTGACTACAACAATCATACCTAGATCAGTGTCTATTTGGCTGTTTGAAGGGCGTTTCTCCTCAGGATTTTCAGGCTAAACCAAGAAGGAGCCTAACTTTGGCTACTTATTTAGCAAAACAGCTAACGCTACAGGTTGCTAAAAGTTAGCTTTAACTTGGCTGATCAGGATCAAATATAGATAAATTAGCCTAGTTTTAGTGCTCACTTGAGAATTATGGCGAGATACTTATATACTTTTTAATTACTGTAGGATACAAATACTTACCAGATATGAAGTGAGCGCTACAGAGGCTCACCCATTGAATTATATAGACAATACAAACATCTTGGGTGTAACACCTTCGTCCATTAACACCACGCGAAGGTTCAACCTCCAACCTGTCATGGAGGCCCAGTCTGAGCATGACTACTTAAACTGCCCTGATGTTGATACTGTCTCTGAGTACAAAGAGGCTGTCATCAACTACATTGCAGGATTTGTAGTCAAGAAAATCAAGGAAAAACATCTTTGCTCACCCTGTTCTGACGCATTAACATCTGAGACCCCTTTGCACCCGTTCCTTCAACTGAAGAATCGTGGAGGATTGCAGAAGCCATCACATGGAGTAATTGCAGTTTGTACAGATGCAGAGCGCTGTTTCCAACGGATTTTAAAATCAACAACTGGCAAAATTCCCCAAGGATATGGGCTGTCTGCAGCGATTGAAAATGAGGTTCTTCATTACAGTGCAGGGAAAACCTTGTTTCCTGAGCTGCACAGTCACATGTTTGACACCACTGTTGAAGACAACCACGTGCATCTTCTGGTGAAAATGACAGCTTCGATATACTGCACCATTCGGCTCCATCATTTAGCTAAAAGAGAAACAGAGAAGATGAAAACCGACTTGGTTAGACACAAATTCACAAAGTTGGTTCACTTTCACCACCAGTAATGCACAAACTGCATTTATTCAATTCAGGTGGCTCATATATTTAGGAACAGCTGTTACTGGAACACTTGGATTAGCTCGCATAAACGGAGCACAAGTTATAAGGTAACTAACCCTAACCCACACATATTCACAACACTGTTTATATCTAAAAAATATTTACTGTGTTCTTTAATTAAGCATTTTTTACATTGTTCACATATATATTTTTGAGCTATATTGTACTAATGTTTTATGTTGTAGTATAGCATAGTAGTATTTTATCGTGTTATCAGTTCATGGCCTTTATCTTGCTAGTACTGGAAAACTTGGAGCTCGCATTATTTCTTTAGTTTTTGTCTTCTATGTATATAGTTCACACGGATAGATATTTTAAAGCTATTGTACTAATATTTATGTTATAGTACTGTACAGTTAAGTCTGATTTTATATTGTAATGTTCAGTTCATGCCATGTATTTTGCTATTACTGGAAAATTTGAAGTTTGCATCTGTTGCATTGTGTTCTTTTCTTATACATCTAAAAAAAAAAAAATGCAGTTCCTGCAAAACAAAAAAATATATCTTTGTTACATGTTTTATGTTTTACTTGTGGTCCCGTCAGAATCTGTCATGTCCTTGTCTGGTCTCGTGTTCCCACTCCTGGCCTGCACCTTGCCGTGGTGAGTGGGCTTTAAACCAAGACAGGCCACTGTTGCGTATGTTTTCTGTTACAAATGGTCTTATCTTTTGTTTTTTGAGGTTATGTTAAATGATCTTTACTCTGCATTTACACTAATCTATTTTAATGTACCAAATAAAAAAGCAAATGTATGCAAGTAGCTATTATTCATAAGTAAGTAAAAGTGTATCACAACATTTATACACAATTTAGTTACATGTGCGTTTTTCAACATGAACAATTGAAAAACGTCAGCTTTGTGTATTGTGCTGTTTCTGTTTCTGATCCAACTTAACAAAGGGTTATGAAGATCACCTTGCGAAAAATAAATGCGCTTAAAAAACGATTTATTTTGGACTTTTTATGTTTGCTTTCCACTACTGAACAGCATTACATTATCGAACCAAAAAGCTATTTTCAAAGCCGTGCAGCCTAATCAGAAAAAACGATCACATCTTCTTTAGTTTAAATTGTTGTTGTTGTTCATGTTAGCTAATAGGCCTACTTTTTAACATTTAAACACGCTTGCCATGTGTAGGTTCGCAATACATTTTAGTACTGAGTAAAGAAAAAACATATTTTAGGTACCTGTTAGCGTTTATCCTAGTCCAGTCCCGTTCATTACCGTATTGTTGTCTGTTTGGCTCCCAGACCGCTTAGACCGAACGGGGAAGACCTCTGCTCGTCTTCACGCACACGCTCGCGCACGTCCACAGCACCGGTGACGTCACGTCATTGGAAAACTTTTTTTAAATTATTTTTGATGCTTTACAATTTTTTTACGAAGAAAAAAAGTCCATGTCCTAAAAATAATAATTTAAAGAAATATTTGCCTTAGTCTGAAACTCCAGATGCCCCGTGGACCATTTTACAGGCTGCTCCTTTTATATTGTTGTCTATGGCGAAAAAGGCTGTTGAGCCGTAGGGTGCAATACCACGGCCTGCCACTATCACAACTCATTTCAGAGCAAAGGGGGCGGACCCCCCCACTGGGCTCACCCCAGTTGTACCCCCAGATTCCACATTCCCCGTGCTCGCTCCGTTCCACTCCGCCCCGACCGCCGCAGCAAATACGTTGCTATTTTGAACGTTCAGAAACATTCCACATCGTCCACTCCGCTCCGAGGGCCAACGTCGCCGCTCCGCCTCTCCGCCTTGGCACGATAAAAATACGGACCAACTCTATTTTCAGCTACGTCTGCGCCCCGTCAGCTCCGTCCGTATCAAGCTCAACAGTTCAAAACGCACCAGAAGACAGGAAAGAGAACGGAAACAACATCCGGATTTTCGAAATAAAATGTAGAAATATAAATACAAAACGTTTCGAACATATAAAGTATTTTTATACATATATTTACATTAAAGCTGTGCTATATATAATATTTTTAAATCGTACACTACTTGTAAATCACAAAATTACATTACAATATATTTTTAAAATACATCAATGAGTCACTTTCTTTGATAAATAAATATAATTGCATTGAGCCTGTAATAATACTGAATAAACTATTTACACACTGTTAACTCTGTCCTACGTGCATTTTTGTACACACATTTATCGCGTGATCTCGTACGTCTTGCGCATGCTCTCCTCAGCTCCGCGGTTGGGCGGAGTGGAGCCCAGACGGAGCAAGACGTGTGCAGTGGGCGTTTGATTTCGGAATCCTTCGGAGGCGGCCCGCGGCGGGCTGGAGCGGGGCGGTGACGTGAGATGTGGAATCCCGGTGGTAGGACCACCCGAACCCTAATCCGCTCTTTTAATTGCCCGAAGCCACAATCTTCTCCTGTTTTTCGCAAATGGGTGACGTCCTCTTGGGATGTTGAACATACGCCAACCATTCTCACTTCTGTTAGTGCAATTAACAGCACAACAACTCTTCATTTTATCGTTCGGAATGCCTCCGTCTGTGTAGCTTTTGCTCCCCGGATGCGCGCGCAGCTTGTCTGTGACGTCACCACAACTTCCGGGGCACTGCGCTGATGAGCTGTATCAATCAAAAACTAACTAGCCAATGGGGACGATCTCCTGAAAAAGCCCGCCCACCTGAGAGGATTGTGCCAGAACTGCAAACAAAAAGTCAAGGAGCGCAAACGAGAGAGAGCTGCAGAGAGACTGCAAAACTGAGAGTCGGAGCAAAAGTCTGACCGGAGAGAAAGAAGCAGAGGGAACCGTAAACAGAAGAATATATTATTAGAAGAGTAAAATACCAATACTTTACGCAATTAGACAAAGAATTTGATTGCAAGTTATCCTTTTTGTTTTTAAATTAGTTTTATTTTCTCTCAAATTCCCTATTTTTGTTTGACATTGAAGAAGTTTTGTTTGTTTCTTTTGGCACAAAACTGATTCCATACATTTGGAGCTGCCAGTAATCCGTCAAGCAATAACTGAGCACTTGTGATGCAACAGACATTCTGGAGACAAGGTAACATGTCAAGCTCAAGTTGGTAAAAAATAAATAAATAGTCAAAATCAGAGGAACCACTGGAGGATGGAAACAATGATAAAGGGTCAGTGAGGGCCACCCTGACCTGCAGTATTAACAGGTCTACACACAGGGTGCGTGTATTGAACAATTATGGGGCACTGATTTACCTTTTACATACCTAACATATTTATTACAAAGAGAAAGTATGCACTAAAGCAAGTTTGGCAACGTACTTTAGTTTGGCAAGACGGTTTGGAAGCATAAAGCAGAACAAACAGGATGACACACCTCAGTGAGACAATTTACATACAGACCGGTGCAGTCCGGGACAGCAGTCTGCGAGGAATCAATGACCATGGCGTTTCAACCAGTGGAGTATTTGACCTGCTCTATTTGTCAGGACATTTTCAAGGCGCAAATACAACATCAATGCGCGCAGTACACAGGGATCGAAGGCTTATGTCCCTTCATACGCCCGGTGTTTGCATTTCAGCGCGCTGTTTTCGGCCCACAGTGCCCTCGCTCTTCCACAGTTTGACCGCTCAGTTTTCTTTTTCATTCAGGACGTTACTTCATCAGAATAAGGCTGACTAGTGGATCACAGATTCACAATGCAGAAGTATCCAGATCTGACAGTGAACACGAACATACAAGAAACATATTACATTTCAACAACTACATATATCCAATAATTAGTTAAGAATATTCAAAGTGCCCGTCAGTGACCCAGGTAGGAATGCGCGAGCGCTTTCCGAAAATATATAGTTTATGGTACCCGCGTAAGCGGAACCATTGTTTTCGTATGGGAATATTATTAGGCCCGAGCGGCCTGCCGTCGCAAGGGCCTATTGTAGTCGCAACGCAGTGTGCTGTACCTAGGTGCGCGGAGCGCACGAAAACAGCGCGAAGCGCTGTCCCCCTGTCAACCGTAAACTCACCGTGTATAACAGTGACTGCCCACACCTCTGGTGTGGGCCCTTTATACTTAATATTGCAGCAAAATGAATGGGGGTATATGGCCAACTGTCATACGGAGGTGGATGACGAGCGCAAAGTTTGCTTTGAAAAGCTAACAAGCAGAGCTGTTTTAAATTCTATTCTCTGAGTGACAGGAAGCCAGTGCAGAGACCGGAGCACTGGACTAATATGGTCGTATTTCCTGGTTCTTGTCAGGACTCGAGCAGCAGCGTTCTGGATGTTCTGCAGCTCTAACAGCTCGTTTAGAAAGGCCAGTGAGCAGCCATTACAGTAGTCTAACCTGCTGGAGACAAATGCATGGATGAGTCTCTCTAAGTCTGCTTTTGACACTATTCCTCTGATCTTAGCAATGTTTTTCAGATGGTAAAAAGCTGATGACGTTATTGCTTTGATGTGGCTGTTTAAGTTCAGGTCTGAGTCCATGATTACTCCTAGATTTCTAACCAGA
This sequence comes from Neogobius melanostomus, assembly GCA_007210695.1. NCBI lineage: Eukaryota > Metazoa > Chordata > Actinopteri > Gobiiformes > Gobiidae > Neogobius > Neogobius melanostomus. The sequence continues at coordinate 1,782,422 of VHKM01000516.1, forward strand.
TGTTTTTTTTTTTTTTTTACTGGTGAAGACACTAATGTATATCAATTGCATGTTCTGGCCTTAAACATGCTTTTTCATGTTTATGATTACTATATACAACGATACCTTTAATGGAAAAATTAATCAAAAATGTATTTATTTTTTTGTCCCTGAAGAGGTTAAGGCTTGAAAGTCAGTCTTGTGTTTGAAGCGAAAGTATTTGAGAGAAATGCCACAGCTCAGTTCAACTATAACCATATGTGATTAGTTTTGAGATTGAGTTTCGATTGGAGAGATACAATCTTAAATTCCTCCTCTGACAGAACCTACAGTGTGGCCTTGTGTTTAAAGAATAAAACTTAAGTGTGCTGTGTGTGGTGCAAACATGTGCATTATATTACACATGTTAGTCACTTTCTTTTTACACCTGAATGTTGCACAAATAGTTAAAATAGCAGAGATGCACCAAAGTTGCCAAACAGGCTTGACCACTTCCCGTCAGTGACACACCTCACGTCAGAGTATTTTGATCAAGAGAAGAGCAGTCAGAGACAGCAGTAAACAGTCTGAGGATTCAGTGATCATGGCGTTCCGACCGGAGGAAGATTTGACTTGTTTAATTTGTCAGGACATTTTCAAGGAGCCTGTAGTGTTGAGCTGCAGTCACAGTTTTTGCAAAGACTGTCTGAGGAGCTGGTGGAGAGAGAAGCCCACAAGAGAGTGCCCTGTTTGTATGAGGAGATCCTCAAAGAGTGACCCACCACGAAACCTGGCTCTGAGAAACCTGTGTGAGGCCTACGTCCAGCAAAGAGAGCAGAAGACTCCAGAAGAGCAGGTGTGTCGAGTGCACTCAGAGAGACTCAAACTGTTCTGTCTGACTGACCAGCAGCCGCTCTGTGTGGTGTGTCGGGACTCGGCTGCTCATAGAAACCACAGCTGTAAACCCATAGAGGAAGTGACGAAAGATCTCAGAGAGAAGCTGAGAAAGTGTCTCGAACCTTTGACGAAAAACTTGCAGACGGCCAAGGAAGTTCAAAAGGAGTTTGATTTATCACTGGCTCATGTTAAAAACCAGTTCCATCAGACAGAAAGGCAGATCCGTGATCAGTTCATGAAGCTTCACCACTTTCTTATAGAGGAAGAGGGGTTCTGGATGAAGGCTCTTAGGGAGGAAGAGGAGCAGAAGACTCAGAGGATGAAGGACAAGATGGCGGCTGTGAGCAGAGAGATAGAAGCTCTGTCAGAAAGCATCAGAGCCACAGAGGAGCAGCTCAGAGCGCCAGACGTCTCCTTCCTGCTCAAATACAAGGCTGCAGTGGAGAGAGTGCAGTGCTGCCCCCTGCTGGAGGAGGAACCACAGCTGGGTCCAGAGGCTCTGATAGACCAGGCCAAACATCTGGGCAACCTGACCTTCAACATCTGGACCAACATGAAGAAGCTGGTGCAGTTCACTCCTATCATTTTAGATCCAAACACGGCCCACCCAGATCTCAGTCTGTCAGATGATCTGACGAGTGTAAGAGAATCTGAAGAAGAACGTCAGCTTCCTAAGAATCCTGAAAGAATTATGCATGAATTACTAGTAGTGCGCGGTTATGAGGGCTATAACTCAGGCTCTCATATTTGGGAAATTGATGTTAAAAACAGTACCAGCTGGTCGTTTGGTGTGGGCACGGAATCATTGTTCCAAATCAGAGACGCAGATCATGTTGACGCTGATGTCGGATGGTGGATAGTTGTCTTTGAGAATGGACAATATGAGATTCTTAACTTACGTAAAAAGGACATTGTGGTGAAAGCAAAATCGAGTCCCCGGAGGATAAAGGTTCATCTTGAATGTCACAAGCGTAAGGTGACTTTTTATGACTCTGACACTAACACTTGCATACACTCCTTCTCTAAACTTAGCCAACAAAAACTGTTTCCAATTTTATACTCTGAAGGCCCAATGTCCGTCCTGCCTCAGAAAATATGACTGTGGTTTCCTTCAAATAGTCAAACACTGAAAACATGCAACAGGAATCATTTTCTGTCAAGTCTCATCAGAAGTTGTCTTTTACAGTCTTTTACCACAGAATATGTAAATATGTCACCTCTCTTTAAACAAAACATGTTGGTACATTTCCTGTTAGTTGTACAGACTATTTTGCTCAAAGTTTTCCTGTTGTGTCCAATTTTCATAAATGCTTAGCCTTTTGCTTTTGAAAATATTGTGTTTAGATATTAAATTTGACTTTCTGCTGCGTGTGTAAACTCTGTTTCAAAGGGACAAGGATGTGTTTTTAAACAAAGTCTGTATTAGATTAGGCATTACAAAGATTTAATAATGTTTGCATCATTGCTGTTGTATTTTAAAGACACTCATTCTTTCAGGCTTTGGCAGGACAATGTAAAGTTTATTTACTGTGTCTCTGGGGGTTGTGGTGATTTTAATCTGTAAAGCTTATTATTATAGATTTTGTTTTAAATGAAAAGTGCTTCATAAATAAAGTTTGAGTGATTAATTGATGGAGTGATTGACTGAACATTTTTTAAATAAATACGATCGGAACTTAAAGGCAAGTAAGGTGAGAAAATAGTGTGCCAAACTGATGAAAGTTACAGTTTTGCTCAAAGGTTTACATCATAGACATATTATTAATAGACCGTCATTTACCAGAATGACCACGTTTGAGGGGGAAATCATGGCGGATTTACAGACTTCTCCTCCCCAGTTCTGACAAAGCATGTTCCTAATAAGGGCATAAGGGCGGGATCTTCACTGTAAACTCGGCCCTTGTGTGACGTGTATCTCGTGCAGCTCCAATGCTAACAGTCCGACCCTCGTTAAGTACGAGATTTCTAAAATCTATCCTACCATAACCAGCCCGGTGCCTCTGATTGTGTCTAACCCAGCGTAAACACAGGAGGAATATCTAGCTGTAGACAGTTCCAAAAAATTAGGCACTGGGCAAGTTGTTTTTTAACGTGTCTAAAGTACAATGGATTCCAATGGGGGACTAGCGGCTCTATGGCGGTACTACAGCAATGGCGGAGCAATGGTGCCCTCCAGTGTCATCGTCGCAAAGCAGAGCAGCCAGAGGCCATTGGTTTACATACCCTGGCAGAATCTGTGATATTTTTTGTTTACTCTATTTCACTCATAGTTAGTGGTCGTGTGAAGCCATTCATGGTGAAACAACTGAGTTTGCTATTTTTAAATCATAATGAAAAAAGAAAGTCTCAAAATGACCCTGATCAAAAGTTTACATGCCCCAGTTCTTAATACTGTGTATTTCCCCCTTTAACATCGACAGTTTGGAGTCTTTTGTGTTCGTTGTGGATGAGGTTCTTTATTTTTTTCTGTTGGTAAAGCGGCCCATTCTTCTTGGCAAAAAGCCTCCAGTTCCTGTAAGTTCCTGGGCTGTCTTGCATGAACAGCATGTTTGAGCTCTCCCCACATGGTTCAATGTTATTGAGGTCAGGAGACAGAGATGGAACTAACGGGACCTTCACTTTATTCTGCTGGAGCCACTGGCATCAGCGAAACACCTCCATATTTCACAGTAGGTATGATGCACTTTTCATCATAGGCCATCTTAGCCCTTTCACCTTAGGCCATCACAGAGGCCTTGTTGACAACACAACTACTCCCCAACCGGGCCAGTATATAACTATTGAACAGCCATTTGGAGCTGCCAGTAATCCGTCAAGCAATAACTGAGCACTTATGATGCAACAGACATTCTGGAGACAAGGTAACATGTCAAGCTCAAGTTGGTAAAAAATAAATAAATAGTCAAAATCAGAGGAACCACTGGAGGATGGAAACAATGATAAAGGGTCAGTGAGGGCCACCCTGACCTGCAGTATTAACAGGTCTACACACAGGCTGCGTGTCATGAACAATTATGGGGCACTGATTTACCTTTTACATACCTAACATATTTATTACAAAGAGAAAGTATGCACTAAAGCAAGTTTGGCAACGTACTTTAGTTTGGCAAGACAGTTTGGAAGCATAAAGCAGAACAAACAGGATGACACACCTCAGTGAGACAATTTACATACAGACCGGTGCAGTCCGGGACAGCAGTCTGCGAGGAATCAATGACCATGGCGTTTCAACCAGTGGAGTATTTGACCTGCTCTATTTGTCAGGACATTTTCAAGGCGCAAATACAACATCAACGCGCGCAGTACACAGGGATCGAAGGCGCGTGCACTAAAAGTGAGCGCAAAAACTATGACAGAGGCTTATGTCCCTTCATACGCCCGGTGTTTGCATTTCAGCGCGCTGTTTTCGGCCCACAGTGCCCTCGCTCTTCCACAGTTTGACCGCTCAGTTTTCTTTTTCATTCAGGACGTTACTTCATCAGAATAAGGATGACTAGTGGATCACAGATTCACAACGCAGAAGTATCCAGATCTGACAGTGAACACGAACATACAAGAAAAATATTACATTTCAACCACTACGTATATCCAATAATTAGTTAAGAATATTCTATTTTTATCTTTAATGTGCTTGAGTAACTTTTTGAAGAAATTGTAGGCCTGTTTCTTCGAGTAGTTTTATCATACAATACTTTTTTATCTCTACTTGAGTCAAATTCTAATCAAGTATCTGTTTCTTACTTGAGTAAAAGTTATTGTTACTTTTTCCACTTTGAGTAAATATTTAAGCTCCTTGTTCTTAAGAATTATTTTGTTTTTCTGTATGTTCTGCCATTTTCTCTGAATTTTTTTTGTAAATTTCACAATTTCCACAGGATTTTATGTTTTGGTTCACACCATTTATGGCATCATAGTAAATAAATCGTACTTTTACACTCAAACAGTTACTCACAGTATTCAAATACTTTTTTTTAAACTTTTACTTGAGTAATTGTTTGGGTCACTACTTTTTACTTGTACTTGAGTAAAATTATTTCAAAGTAATGTTACTCTTACTTGAGTAAACATGTTGGCTACTATATATACTATATATCAAATCTGTCTTTGACATCAAATTGCCTCAGGAAAAACTATCCAATCACACTGCTCTGCTGTCTGGCCAATCAGATTGCAAAACATGAACATTCCTTCTCGTCGACGCTGACACGAACGCCCGCATTCACTCCTTCACCCAACTCTACCAACAAAAGCTCTTCCCAGTTTTCGCAGGTCATAATCATCCGCTAATTTCCATTCTCCCTCAGAAAATATGACCAAGAATGTGTCAATAGAGCAGCAACTCTCAACTGGTGCGTCAGGACCCAAAAGTGGGTTATTGAACTATTTCCAGTGGGACATGAAGCCTTGTAGAATTTTTTTATTTTATTTTTCAGAAACATTTCTATATTGTATAATCAGGTTTGTGAAATTGCCTTTTTATTTTGATTGACCATTTAAAGGTTTTACATGTTTGTGGCTATATCCTTCTTTCTTTACCTGCTTTAACCTGTTACTTCACTCACACAGATCTTACACATCCTTTTAGAAAATAGAAGGTCTTGGCTTTCAAATGAGGTATCAATATGCTTTTAGATTAGGATATGCATAATTCCTAAACCTAACCCCTAACAGATAACAGGTTAATAACTTTGACATTGAACTGCTGTAACTCACTTATCTATGCACAGTGTGATTGTAACAACGATATAATATTGTTAAAGGTGATTTACTGAGTGCAGTTTTTCATTAGCCTGTAGTCTCACCTCCTTCATAATTTCAGTGCTCAAATTGACTCCACTACAAATGATCTCTTGCTCATAGCTGGTCGCTTTTCTTCATTAAAGGTTTTAATGCTCAAGGATTGAAACTGGAAAGTAATCTCCACAAAGGAAAAGAGCAAATGTGCAGAATCCTCCAGTGAGGAAAGTGAAGGAGTGAGCCATGTATGATCAGAAGGAGTTTGCTGCCATCTACTGGTGAAGACACTAATGTATATCAATTGCATGTTCTGACCTTAAACATGCTTTTTCATGACTATGATTACTATTTAGAACGATAACTTTAATGGAAAAATTCATAGAAAATGTATTTATTTTTTGTCCCTGAAGAGGTTAAGGCTTGAAAGTCAGTCTTGTGTTTGAAGCGAAAGTATTTGAGAGAAATGCCACAGCTCAGTTCAACTATAACCATGTGATTAGTTTTGAGACTGAGTTTCGATTGGAGAGATAAAATCTTAAATTCCTCCTCTGACAGAACCTACAGTGTGGCCTTGTGTTTAAAGAATAAAACTTAAGTGTGCTGTGTGTGGTGCAAACATGTGCATTATATTACACAAGATTATATGATAAGTGGTGAGCTATCTCATTCTTTAAGCCATGTTTGTCACTTTCTTTTTACACCTGAATGTTGAACAAAATAGTTAAAATAGTAGAGACGCACCAAAGTTGCCAAACAGGCTTGACCACTTCCCGTCAGAGACACACGTCACGTCAGAGTATTTTGATAAAGAGAAGAGCAGTCAGAGACAGCAGTAAACAGTCTGAGGACTCGGCGATCATGGCGTTCCGACCGGAGGAAGATTTGACTTGTTTAATTTGTCAGGACATTTTCAAGGAGCCTGTAGTGTTGAGCTGCAGTCACAGTTTTTGCAAAGACTGTCTGAGGAGCTGGTGGAGAAAGAAGCCACAAGAGAGTGCCCTGTTTGTATGAGGAGATCCTCCAAGAGTGACCCACCACGAAACCTGGCTCTGAGAAACCTGTGTGAGGCCTATGTTCAGCAAAGAGAGCAGAAGACTCCAGAAGAGCAGGTGTGTCGAGTGCACTCAGAGAGACTCAAACTGTTCTGTCTGACTGACCAGCAGCTGCTCTGTCTGGTGTGTCGAGACTCCGCTGCTCATACACACCATGAAGTTAAACCAAAGGAGGAAGCAACAAAAGGCCTTAAAAGAAGCTCTGTGAGTCTCTGAATCCTTTAAAAGACCGCCTTCGTATTGTGGAAAGATTCAAAGAAAACTGTGAATTTACTTTAGATCACATTAAAACCCAGTTGTGCCACACAGCAAATCTGATAGAAAAAGAGTTTCTAAAACTGCACGGGTTTCTGTCAGAACAGCAGGAGATCCGGATGAGAGCACTGAAAGTGGAAGAGGAGCAGAAGACTCAGAGGATGAAGGACAAGATGGCGGCTGTGAGCAGAGAGATAGAAGCTCTGTCAGAAAGCATCAGAGCCACAGAGGAGCAGCTCAGAGCGCCAGACGTCTCCTTCCTGCTCAAATACAAGGCTGCAGTGGAGAGAGTGGCAGTGCTGCCCCCTGCTGGAGGGGGAGCCACAGCTGGGCCCAGAGGCTCTGATAGACCAGGCCAAACATCTGGGCAACCTGACCTTTAACACCTGGACCAACATGAAGAGACTGGTGCAGTTTTCTCCCGTCATTCTGGATCCGAACACAGCCCACCCAGAACTCCTCCTGTCGAATGATCTGACCAGTTTCACCTTCGGTGATGAACAAGCACTTCCCAGAAACCCAGAACGAGTTAGACTAGATTCTACGGTCGTCCGTGGTTCAGAAGGTTTCGACTCTGGCTCCCACAGCTGGGACGTTGACGTGGCAGATGGAGATCACTGGGAGCTTGGAGTCGTGACAAATCGGCCTATCATATCGCAGTTACCGATGAGTACATAGATGCTGACGCAGGGTGGTGGTCCTCCAGTTCTCGGACGGACAATATAGAGCGTTTAACATTGACAAGAAAAAGGAAAGTGTTCTGAAATTGAATCACATCCTTTAAAGATAAGACTCCACCTCGAATGTAGCAGACGGAGATTGACCTTTTACGACGCTGACACGAACGCCCGCATTCACTCCTTCACCCAACTCTACCAACAAAAGCTCTTCCCAGTTTTCGGTGGTCATAATCATCCGCTAATTTCCATTCTCCCTCAGAAAATATGACCAAGAATGTGTCAATAGAGCAGCAACTCTCAACTGGTGCGTCAGGACCCAAAAGTGGGTTATTGAACTATTTCCAGTGGGACATGAAGCCTTGTAGAATTTTTTTATTTTATTTTTCATAAACATTTCTACATTGTTTAATCAGGTTTTTTGAAATTGCCTTTTTTATTTTGACTGAACATTTAAAGGTTTTACATGTTTGTGGCTATATCCTTCTTTCTTGCTTTAACCTGTTACTTTATGTCCCCTCTGATCAGGGAGTTAAGGTTAAGAACAGCAAATGTCATGCAAGTTGTGTTTCACTCACACAGATCTTACACATCCTTTTAGAAAATAGAAGGTCTTGGCTTCAAATGAGGTATCAATATGCTTTTAGATTAGGATATGCATAATTCCTAAACCTAACCCCTAACAGATAACAGGTTAATAACTTTGACATTGAACTGCTGTAACTCACTTATCTATGCACAGTGTGATTGTATCAACGATATAATAAATATTGTTAAAGGTGATTTACTGAGTGCAGTTTTTCATTAGCCTGTAGTCTCACCTCCTTCATAATTTCAGTGCTCAAATTGACTCCACTACAAATGATCTCTTGCTCATAGCTGGTCGTTTTTCTTCATTAAAGGTTTTAATGCTCAAGGATTGAAACTGGAAAGTAATCTCCACAAAGGAAAAGAGCAAATGTGCAGAATGAATGAGTGAGCCATGTATGATCAGAAGGAGTTTGCTGCCATCTACTGGTGAAGACACTAATGTATATCAATTGCATGCTCTGGCCTTAAACATGCTTTTTCATGTTTCACGATAACGTTAATGGAAAAATTCATAGACATTTTTTGTATTCATTTTTTTGTCCCTGAAGAGGTTAAGGCTTGAAAGTCAGTCTTGTGTTTGAAGCGAAAGTATTTGAGAGAAATGCCACAGCTCAGTTCAACTATAAACATATGTGATTAGTTTTGAGATTGAGTTTCGATTGGAGAGATAAAATCTTAAATTCCTCCTCTGACAGAACCTACAGTGTTTGTTTATTTGTTTCTTTATTAAAAGGATCCCATTAGCGCAGTCATGCTGTCGCTATTCTTCCTGGGGTCCCACTAAATCCATTCACAAAATATAAAAACAGTATTTAAATTCATACAAATATGTATCAATACATTTGTATATCCAATTAAAACATATAAAAGCTGTGTATAAGAACAGTTAAAATTTGCATTTAAAAAAAGGATTATCTCCTAACACATTAATTGCTAAATCCATTACAAATTTGTTTCTAAGAGTTTTTTCAGTAAAAATTTAAATCTCTTCTTGTCCTCCACTAGCGTTAAACTATCTGGAAGTCCATTCCATGCATGCATAGCTCTATATGTAAAGGTCCTCATAATGCTATTCGATCTTACTATTGGCAAGAGAAATTTTCTGGCCACTGCATGTCTGGTTTTATATTTGTGTTTTTCGTCGCTAAACAGGAGATTTCCATAAGTAATCCTTGGACATTTAGCCAACATAATACTTTTCAAGGAGGATAATAAAGAGTATAAGAGTCTGTTTTTCACTGACAGCCATTTTTAGTTTACTAAGCATTACTTTTGTGCTCGTCATGTAGTCACAGCCTAGCACCATTCGAGCTGCGCGGTTCTGTACTGTTTGTAAGGTGTTTATCCCTTCAGACGTTGCATTTGACCAAACTGTTGGACAGTAGTCCAAATAGGACAGTACCAGAGCTTGTGTGATTTGTTTCGTAGACTTCTGTGTTAGACAGTGCTTGTGTCTTTTTATCATTGAGATTGCCCTTGCCATTTTTACCCTTATCATTTCTATATGTTTGGTCCAGTTTAATTTACAGTCCACTAAAACTCCCAGCAGCTTGGTATCATATACTTGTTTTATTTGAACTCCCTCTATCTCAAGTTTTAATTCTGGATCTAATTTAATGTTCTTGTTAGAGCCTACGACCATTGCAACTGTTTTTGATGTGTTTAATATCAGTTTGTTTTCTTGAATCCATTTTAACACCTGCTTTAATTCTTCATCTAATACTCGTCGCAGTTCTATTATATCTTTTGCTGATGAATACAGAGTAGAATCGTCAACATACATTACAATTTTTGTTTTCTTAAGAGCTAGTGGCATTTCATTTGTATAAATATTAAAGAGCAAAGGCCCAAGGCAACTGCCCTGTGGCACCCCACATGTTACCGTTCTTCTCCTGAGTAATAGCAGGAGTGTGGCCTTGTGTTTAAAGAATAAAACTTAAGTGTGCTGTGTGTGGTGAAACATGTGCATTATATTACACAAAATTATATGATAAGTGGTGAGCTATCTCATGCTTTAAGCCATGTTTGTCACTTTCTTTTTACACCTGAATGTTGAACAAAATAGTTAAAATAGTAGAGATGCACCAAAGTTGCCAACAGGCTTGACCACTTCCCGTCAGTGACACACCTCACGTCAGAGTATTTTGATAAAGAGAAGAGCAGTCAGTGACAGCAGTAAACAGTCGGAGGATTCAGCGATCATGCGTTCCAACCGGAGGAAGATTGACTTGTTTAATTTGTCAGGACATTTTCAAGGAGCCTGTAGTGTTGAGCTGCAGTCACAGTTTTTGCAAAGACTGTCTGAGGAGCTGGTGGAGAGAGAAGCCCACAAGAGAGTGCCCTGTTTGTAAGAGAAGATCCTCCAAGAGTGACCACCACGAAACCTGGCTCTGAGAAACCTGTGTGAGGCTACGTCCAGCAAAGAGAGCAGAAGACTCCAGAAGAGCAGGTGTGTCGAGTGCACTCAGAGAGACTCAAACTGTTCTGTCTGACTGACCAGCAGCCGCTCTGTGTGGTGTGTCGAGACTCCGCTGCTCATAGAAACCACAGCTGTAAACCCATAGAGGAAGTGACGAAAGATCTCAGAGAGAAGCTGAGAAAGTGTCTCGAACCTTTGACGAAAACTTGCAGACGGCCAAGGAAGTTCAAATGGAGTTTGATTTATCGCTGGCTCATATTAAAAACCAGTTCCATCAGACAGAAAAGGCAGATCGAGGCTGAGTTCATGAAAGTTCACCAGTTCTTTATAGAGAAGAGGAGTTCAGGATAAGGCTCTGAGGGAGGAAGAGGAGCAGAAGACCAGAGGATGAAGGACAAGACTGCCGGCTGTGAGCGGAGAGATAGAAAGCTCTGTCCAGAAAGCATCAGAGCCACAGAGGAGCAGCTCAGCAGCGCAGACGTCTCCTTCCTGCTCAATACAAGGCTGCAGTGGAGAGAGTGCAGCGCTGCCCCCTGCTGGAGAGGAAGGAGCCACAGCTTTGGGCACAGAGGCTCGATAGACCAGGCCAAACATCTGGGCAACCTGACTTCAACATCTGGACCAACACTGAAGAGCTGGTGCAGTTCACTCCTATCATTTTAGATCCAAACAGGCCCACCAGAGCTCAGTCTGTCAGATGATCTGACGAGTGTAAGAGGCCGGAGAAGAAACGTCAGCTTTCCTAAGAACCCTGAAAGAATTATCAATGAATTACCAGTAGTGCGCGTTAATGAAGGCTATATCGGCTCCCTCATATTTGGGAAATTGATGTTGAAAACAGTAGCCACGGCTGGTCGCTTGGTGTGGGCACGGAATCAGTGTTCCAAATCAGAGACGCAGATCATGGTGACGCTGATGTCGGATGGTGGATAGTTGTCTTTGAGAATGGACAATATGATGTTCTTAACTTACGTAAGAAGGACATTGTGGTGAAAGCAAAATCGAGTCCCCGGAGGATAAAGGTTCATCTTGAATGTCACAAGCGTAAGGTGACTTTTATGACTCTGACACTAACACTTGCATACACTCCTTCTCTAAACTTAGCCAACAAAAACTGTTTCCAATTTTAAGCTCTGTCCAAGGCCCAATGTCCGTCCTGCCTCAGAAAATATGACTGTGGTTTCCTTCAAATAGTCAAACACTGAAAACATGCAACAGGAATCATTTTTCAAATTCTGTCGAGTCTCATCAGCAGTTGTCTTTTACAGTCTTTTACCACAGAATATGTAAATATGTCACCTCTCTTTGAACAAACATGTTGTACATTTCCTGTTAGTTTTACAGACTATTTTGCTCAAAGTTTTCCTGTTGTGTCCAATTGTCATAAACGCTTAGCCTTTTGCTTTTGAAAATATTGTGTTTAGATATTAAATTTGACTTTCTGCTGCGTGTGTAAACTCTGTTTCAAAGGGACAAGGATGTGTTTTTAAACAAAGTCTGTATTAGATTACGCATTACAAAGATTTAATAATGTTTGCATCATTGCTGTTGTATTTTAAAGACACTCATTCTTTCAGGCTTTGGCAGGACAATCTGAAGTGTATCTGAGGGCTGTGGTGATTTTAATCTGTAAAGCTTAATATTATAGATTTTGTTTTAAATGAAAAGTGCTTCATAAATAAAGTTTGAGTGATGAATTGATGGAGTGATTGATTGATTGAAAATTTTTAAAGGCAAGTAAGGTGAGAATATAGTGTGCCAAACTGATGAAAGTTACAGTTGTGAGACTTCTCGTCTGCTTATCAAGAGTGCAGACGTATCTCTGCTTGCTGCTGCCGCTTGCCTCTTTATTTGCTTTTAAATCATTCTATTTTTGGGCACATGTCTTGGATGTGATTTTATTCTCTTCTTTTAAGTGAACCAAGGCTTTTTTACTCATTTTGATGCCATTTTTACAACTCATTTGACGAACCAGCGACGACAATCTTGTCAACATGGCTGAGAGAGGAAGGCAACATCGCCTTGTGAAAGCTGTCGATGTATCAACAAGAAATTTCCCTGCTACGGGACAAGATTTATGCTCTAGAGACGGAAAGAGGACTTTATGACACGCTCCCTGTGAACCCGGTAAGAAGACGGAAAAACTGATACTTGCAACCTGAAGCTAAACGATACCATAACATTTCCGAAACTAAACAGACAACTTGGTGCTAGGCCAAAGCAAAGACAACATGCTCGTAAGAGCACCTGGAATAAAGTTAACAAACAGATTTTCACCTCTCTTAGAGGATGAATATAACAAGCAGAAAAGTCAGAGAGAAACACAGAGAGAAACACAGAACAAGAAGTCAAAACAAGATGGAGAGTGAAAGAATATACTATCCTAACAATGGCTATCCACGGATAATGTTAATAACAAATACATCTTAAATGCTGTTGCTGTAGTTTTTACCGTATCCGGACAGCTGCGTATCCATGACTGGAAGGGGAGGTTCAAATGCATCGTCCACAACTGAGCGGTCAGCTAATTAAACATATCAGTTATAAAGATGACCACGGATTCAGAAGATTAACGTCACGAAGATTTATTCCCTGCACAATTGGAACTAAACACAGTGGTGGACAAATTGCTTCCCCTTTTCCCTGTCTGCCCGCTCGGTCCCCCGGGGAGAGAGTGTCACTGCTTTCCGGGTAGACGATTCAAACGTCACAGAGTTTTTCCCATCATGCTTAAGACTAACGTGTCGTTGTTTCCATTGGTCCCAAGCCGTCATGTGACGTTTGGCTCCGCCTTGGCGGCATTTTAATGAGTTCCGTGTGTTAAGAGACGGTTTTCTGTTTTTTAACACATTTGTACAGACTTTTGATTAACATTTCTAAATAGCTAAAAAGGCATAACTTCAACATAAAATATTATAACTCTCAACCTTCCTGATCTCCTAGGAGATCCTTTACCATAATATTTTTAGTTCACAAAAGTAAGCTCACCGCCCGCTCGTGGTTCCAAAATCTCTGCTTCGCTAGGTATACTTCCGCTTATTAGTATTTCCAGGACGGAACTTGGGTGGTTTGTTAGTCCATGTCGTGATACATTTTACTTTTCCTTCCCCCTGGTCGCAGGTCGTTCCTTCATTGTTTCAAGGGCGCGCTGTACTCCTTTCAAGTACAGGCTGGGAACCGCCCCCTTCTGCGTTCACATCGTCCCGACCCAGTGTCCCCACCTGGGTCGCCCCAACTCCTTGCATAGATGCCCCCAAGTGGAACCAGCAGTAAAGGACAACCATCCAGCGATTACAATCAACACAGTGGTCATATTACCCTTAAAGGCCTAATAACAAACATATATAAAAGTAAGCCCAACATCATCCTTTCCCGTCTCTTAATATAATGCGCAATCAACTGAATATTTATCATGATAATTACAGTTACAGCTAGTCGTTGGTTGTCGCTTGCTCTGTCGTGCAGCTTTCAGCGTGCTGGGCTGGGGTGTGTTTTTGTTTGGTGTGTTTTGTTTTGGTTTAATTTTGTTTTCCACATTTAATCATATTTAATCATTTGGGTCAACTATTCTCATAATTACAACCCAACTTACGTGCAGCGCCACAGAGGCAAAGGAACAAAACAGAGTTCTGTAACAGAAACATAAAGAACAGACATTAAACAGGTTACACAAAAAATTCTCATCCAGATGCTCACCGTGACCGGAGAACGACCATGCCAGCTAATCTATAAAATATTGGCTGTACTCAAATTTAACTATTTACTTGATTTATCTGTTGGAATGTTGTTGTCAATTGTATCTTCTGAAAATTCAGGGATATAAGCACACAGGTTTCATTAATCTTAAATTTTGTAGAGAAATAAACTGCTTTTTAGCTTCCTGGTTTTTCCACATTTGCACAATCAGTGTCGACCCAGAACTGCAACAATGCCGAAAACCAGAGCATTATAAAATGTACTATATCTGAAACGTAATGTCTTAATCGTAGTTTGCCCATAAAATTTTAGATAGATTTACATATTTGGCGTTGTTCTTTCCCATACCCAAAATAAGCAAATTATAATCGTCCCACAATTAACACCCCCTCTGGACTGAGAAAACTCAGTCCAACAAAATTCATTGTAAACATGTCAAACACAACCTTCCATAGACGACACCTCTTATCCCTTGAACAGGAAACACAGCAAAACCACTCAAAAGTTTTCCCACTGGAGATTAATACTTGCGGGCACTCTGCAAAACTAACACAATACATATATCAACACAAAGAAAAAATGAATAAAAACTAAATGGAATGTTAGGGCAATCCATGGAGATTTCTATTTGGCTTTACTGAGTCCCTGTGGTTCAAACAGGGCGAGTTGATAGGTTTGGGACCACTCGTCTGGTTTCTTTGGGACCATGGCAACAATTGTATTAGGTCCAGCTCATAACTCCAGAAACGACAGACCCACTCTGTTCAGTCAATTCCGGGCCAGATACAGGCAAGGTTTGGCAGGAGCATTTTTCGCAGCCCTCCCGGGAATTCAGATTCTGGGTTGAATAAACTTAAAAACTAAATCAAGTACACGTAGTTCCCATATAACATAACAATCTTGTCAAATCGGGTCCTCTTAGTCCCCATCAGTAACAAGGAGCCGGATCCAGGCATAATCGGCCAGTAAAAAATCCATAGAGTAACTGGTTGACTAGCAACTAGAAAGAGCAGCAGTAAGGGCCAGAGCCCATTGATTTCAGTCCTAAGACCATTGTAGGGCAATTATAATTATAGAGTTCTAATTACTCAATCATAACAATGCCCCTCTAAGGCTTCACATTTAAATTTGTATTGAGGTATCTAATCTTTTAACTTTTTAGTTGTAATTTTAAAGATAATTGATTAAGTAGTAAATAGCAGCATCATCCCGGTCCTTAGGACACTCTATATTTGATGCTTATTAAAAAAAAGTTCAGTTAAGTGAAAATTTTCTCCACCATTGTGTCTTGGAAATGAATTGGAATGTTGAACAATTGATACAAAGTCTAGCATTAACATTACAAAATAGACCACAGATTAAGAGTACAGGAGATCTGAAAAATTCAAAAATGTTAACAAAACTTCTGTTCACTCAGCGCTTTGATCTCGGCTCAATTTTAGCACTGGTGCCAGGAGGAGAGCAAAGGAGAATCAAAAATAAGAACATTTCATATTCTTGTTGCCAATACAGGTGTAAACAATTTTCAGTCACAGTCCGTGTTTACCTTTTGCAATTTGTTGGTTTAAGGGAACATTTACGCCCCACTTAAAGTTAGCTTAAAAGCTTCTCTAATCATACAAATCTTTAATTTGTCATAATAAAATTGGTTTGTAGCAGTTTATACGGGTGATTAGGCGGTATGCAGAGAAGATTTGTGGTGGGTCCAGTTAAGCGTCAGCACCACCTGTCTTACGGATGACTTAAGACAGCCCATGTCCATCATATCTCAGGACAGGACAGGATCTGAAGGGCTCTAATTGATCTGTATGCTAGAGTCCGTCCTGCGAGATCTCAGGCACTGGTTAGGTGTCAGCTCACAGATCTGTGGTTCTTCCAAGAAGCCAACTAATGGGTGTCGGGTAACAATCTTAATAGTTTCAGATGTTTTTTCACGCTGTCTGCACCAACATGCCAAGAGAGATGTCTGTTTTCCACTGGTTAAAGTTCTAGCCTGTACACCCAGGAGATTGTTGCAACGTCGTTTCTCAGACGTTGCTGTCAATTAGGTTCTGGATCGCCGTCTGAAAAACACTTACAATTATCATCAAACACACAACATAAATCGCTCCACATTTAGGTAAACTTTTAGATTTTTCTTATTAAATTTTGTTGCTTACTTCTTAAGCTTCATCTTTTAAAAGTTGCACTAATTTCTTTATTTTTAATTCAGGCTTTGACTCTCACCTCTGGTCAATGGCGTCACGCATATTTCATGTACCAATAAATGTATTTCTTAATTTATTAAATCTGTTTATTTGGTCTTCCTAAAAATAGAACAAAATTCAAAATTTTGCATATTGCTTCTTCATAACTTTTAGTAATGCATCCAGACGGTGCCTAAACAAAAAACTTTAAATGGATATCGGTCTGTACTCCAAATCATGCATCCAAATATAACCTATAAACACTTTTGTTTTCAATTCCATGTCACACAGTGGAGAGAGAGATTCTTAATTTTTCAGTAACCTCTCTTGCAGGGGCCTAAATTTTCTATTCACCACAGACACACAAAAATAAAAATAGCCTCTATCACACATTAGTTAATTTTTGAATATTTTCAAAATAGCAAATTTTATGCTATTGAGGCAATAGCACTGCTTCAGCAGACAATGTCTTAAAAAATACTTGTTATTATATCATTTTGGATGTTTTTTAAATAGGGGGAGCTATTCCCTCCACACTCCTTTTCATAGGTGCCCGGATCAGAGACGATTGGCCACTTCCTGCAATGTATCAAGACTTCCCCGTTTAATCATTTCTCAGTTTTTCTATTCTTTGCTCATCCAACTAATGCAGATCGAGCAAATACAACCTCTTTTTTTTCTTTTTTCTTTTTTTTTTTTACCCGTGTAACATCTCTAACTTTCACATGCACATTTCTTCTGAGCAAGGAACTCCCTTTTATTTTATAAACTTTCCGTCACTTGCAACCACCCCACCTTCATTTCCACTTCATTTTTTTTCACTTACACACACTTATTAAATAGCCAACCACATTCAATGCCATTCAGCATCCACCAACAACTTTTCAAATACTTCCCAAATCTCTCCTCTTGCCTCCACGCCCCCTCACAAACTGCTTTTCGTTACAGATACAAAGTTTCATTCTCGTTCGTTCACAAACTCCACACTCGTCACACACTGTCACTCCACAATAAACACACTAACGACAACAAGACAGACACCAAAATTTTAAGCAATAATCCAATATCTAACCTGACCATACAAGAGCTCATTTGCATTTTGACCAGTTAGAATATTCGCAGATATCATAAACATAATCTTTTATCATTTCAAAAAAACCGAACATTACTTCACAAATTAGTAGAGGATTTAAAGATCTATATTTTAGATCTTTAGGGACTCAACCACTCTTATATTTTACCAATTAGTAGAAATTTAAGATCCTTAGTTTCCTTTGGCTCCAACCGAAGTATTTCAAAACAGCCCCAAACTCTGTTTACCGATCTTATTTCGACCGCTTGGATTTAAGACGGCGGCGTCGCGTCTTTGGGAGTATACTACGGACCTTTTCGCTTTTAAAGGGAATACCACCCACGCGTAGCTTTTTTTATTAGGCTTAAACCTACAACACAAACAACTCTTTACCAGGCCTCAACTACCACACTATTTAAGGATTCCCAATCTAAGGCTTAAACCTAGAACAACTTATCTAACTTTTAGAATTTACTTTAACTTTATTTCCGTTCGGTATCTTTTATATTCACACCACCAAATCTAGGCTGAGCAATGTGACATCACGTCGTACGATCTCCAAAGCCATCTGCCTCCGATTAACCTTTTACAACAATAAAAGACACAGTATGTTATATTCTTTTGTCACATCCACAACAGCACACCACAAGACAAAAACAAGACACAATAAAACCAAAAGACAAACAAAAACAAGGCAAAACAAGACAAAAACAACAAAACAAGACAAAAACAAACACAAAACAGACAAAAACAACAACAAAAAACAAGACAAAAACAACACAAAAACACACAAAACAAGACACTTCTCACCCTCCTGCTGGCCTTCCAAGAGATTGAAAATCCAAGCCGTGATTAAAATAAAACCGCAGAGCTGCTTTTTTCCACAGAAGCGCGCGGGGCTCTCTCGTGCCTCTAAACGCAGCTTCACTGATTCACTTGTATAGTGCCTAGCTAGCTACAGTACTTTCTAGGCCCTAACACAACAACACGGGAAGAAACACCACGATCCAAACA
>VHKM01000517.1:0-120115 GCA_007210695.1 Neogobius melanostomus
ACCCTCACTGTCCGTTTCTCCCTGAATCCAAGTCTTCACATTCAATTATACCGATGTTGGTGCCCACGGGAGAAGTTCTTTCTGACACAGGACTATGAGACGACATCACGTTAATAACAGGGCATTGTCGTCTGACGTCATTAATGTGCTATTTCTATTTTACAAGTATCTGTCAGTCTCCGTGATCTTTGGCCTCCCTCTGAACTCATATTTTTCTTTGCTTCTTCAAAGTCGAGTTCTTTCAATAAACATATAGCCGGACACTTCATTTATTTCAAAGAATCCGACATTGGGTATTGGATTTTTGAAAATGATAAATAATTGACCATTCGCGCCACTGTCTATATCATTGGCATTAAGTTAAGAAATACTAGTGCCTTGTGGGTGTGCATTTTCAGTCACAGTGGCTTTAATAAATACTCTGATTTAAACCGGGGCTTGTCATTTATATGCTAACACGACTATATTTATATTTACGTGTACCAGATCTCGGCTGGACTTCTCCGTCAAACAGCCGCTAGTTTTAGATTAAGGCGCGGCTTTTTCTCTCTGTCTAACGCATTCTGTAGACCATATGAACTGTACTTGAGTCCCGTCTGGATTTATATTTTGTTTGAAACAAATTATCGATTAGGAGTGAGCAATAATTTGCAGACCATTTTCACCAACATCAAGCGTCGCTCGCCGCTTCTAGTATCTGAAAGCGTTGATCCAACTGTGGCTAATTCACTTATCAAAATCTAAGTGTTGCTTGAAAAGTGGGCGCGTTGTCGTATTACATCCAGCACCTCTTATAGTCACCGGGTGTAAACTCCCATGGGTTTTCCAATAAAATCTCAAGGTGAAGCTGCAGGCGTCACGTCTCCGCAGAGCTGCTCTCTGTCTATCCGTCATTCACCACCAGAGTCCCTTTGTCTTCCTTCAGCTCCGCATACTGGACATTTTCTCCAGTCACGACGAGTCGGCCTGAACGAGGCCCTTTTTAGGTCCAAAGCCCAGTCCTGCTGCCACGTTTACCATAGAAGCCCTTCCTCATCTCCTCCGGGATTGAGTAAGCGGAATCTGGGCATCGCTTTGAATGAAAAAATAACTCACAAAAACACACGACCGACATCGCTTGTGCAAGGGAACGAAGACTCGCATTCGACATCATCCACTCCATAATGCCTACGCTGTTTTTCACAAAGCCATAGGTGCCAACAAGGAAATAAGCTTAAAAACAAAAAAAAATATCTTCTGTAGAGGTTAGAAAGAAATGCAGTTATACAGGCGACTGAAAGCCTTCCTCTGGTCACTGAAAAAAAAAAATGCGGTGATGGGAGGTATAGCACAGATTACACAGTGCCCTAAAAAAAACTCACAGGACAACAGCGTCGCTATGAGGACACCAAACTTCATGACTGCCACTGAATTTCACACTTCGTTCAAGAAACACTTCCAGGCTTGACAGCGATGCCTTGTCATTGAGTGAGTAAAGGAAAATTATCTGTGAATCACAACAAATCAAATTAAATGCATTTAGCACAAGAATGAGATGAAAATCATTTGGTGATTTGTATAAATTATTAAAATATTTATTTCGAAGCAAATGAGGCTAAAATGAGTGGCAACCGTATTCACTTACAAATCACATTTCTACCGATAATGCAGTCTGTGACACACACCACCCACATTAAGTTGATATACTGTCGAAAAGTAAATACATAAAGCATTTTAAAATTTTAAATCTCCAAAAAGTGCTATTTTATTTTAGGTACCATGGACAGCAACCTACACATTACTGGATGTGCATTATTATACTTGAGAAATATCCAGACAAAAAGTCACGCTCAAAATACTGAAAATTGAATGAATGGCTACTGATAGATAGATAAACGAAAGAAAAAAAAAAAAAACAAAGAATACATTTTACTTCTAAGGCAGAAAAAAAATGAATATTTTGGAATCAAATTCCTCGCATCATCACTGCTGACAATAATTCAGATAATTAAAACAGTTCTCACCAGTGTAGAGGTGTGGATCTCTGTTGTCCATTCTGCGCAGACTCTGTACCGACGTCATCAAAACACTGACCAAACTTTGACTATCGGCTTGCATGTATTGAATGTCACTCTTTCTGGAGTCCTGTGGTCTACCACGGTGTCGTATTGATACACGTCGGGAGAGTCTTGTTCCCAGAGTTGGAGTACGTGGAGGATAATAATGGATCACTGGAGATTGGATATTTACAGGACGCGGGATGTTCTCATTCTGTAGATTTTCACTGATTATAATGACCACTACACACGTGATGAAGCAGGGAAAGGAGACCACAGCCAGAGCCAGCACTAAGAAAAGTAGGTTTGTCGTACTCCTTGTCGTGTGTAAAGTCCGTGAAACTCAGACATTACTTCAGGAAAGCTGTCCGCCACCACCACGTAACAAATGACTGTAAGCTGAACGAGGGGCTGTCCCGTTGTCCTCACTATAACAAGCCAGTCTCTGTTTGACTGCATGCTATCAAGTCACTTGGCGGATAGTTCTTATTTCTTCAATTCTGTAGCGCCACTTCAAACCCAGCAGCCGCTGTCTGCGGCTTTCTGCAGTTTATAGGAGAAGCCAGGCATTCTGTCAGAGTCCACATCCACAGCCACACTTAGTGACCAGAGATAGCCCACGATCTGCTGAACGAGGCACCATGCTCAAGCCCCAAGAAGCCCCCGAGTCTGGGACTGGGTACAGCACCTGGGGCCGTTGTCGTTCTGATCCTGAACCAGGATCTTAACTGGGACCACTGAGCTCAGAGGAGGAAGCCAGCGTTCACGGCGCGAGTCACATTTGATTCAAACAATTTTATTTGTTCGTAGTCAAAAGATTTTGCTGCAGATATGACGCCCACTGGTTCTGATTACAGAAACTAAAGAATTTAGAAACGCGCCATTATTTGTTTTTGCCTCCAGGAATAAAGAGAATCACGAGCGTTTGCCCCAGTCCGCATCACGAGCCCGTTACAGTAAAGACAGAAAAAATCCAGGTGAGTTATTCTCGGATTGTCCTTACTATATTCTGATTCATCAGAACTTTGGGGGTTGTCAATTGACGTCCAGAAACTTTTACATTAATGTTTTTCTGTTGGACAGAGCGGGAGCCCTTGTCAGTTGACAGTTATAGTGATATTATGATTCAAGACACGCTCTCTCTGTTCCAACCTCATCAGTTACTATGAGAAAATAACCAGACAGAAGACCATTTTAAAGGCGTATCATTATTAATAAAGCATTTCAACTAAACCGTTCTTTCAGCAGTTCGTCATTCATGACATTAATACAGCTACACGTTGTGCTGGAGGGCATCTCAGAGATCGGCTGAAAATGACATGAAGCTGGAATTATAGGCGAGTTATTCATTCACCGTTCTGTAACCTGGATAAAACACATTTGATGTGTCTTGAAAACCCCCGTGGTCACGTGAGCCAAAACATTTAAACTATTGACTTTGGAGTTTTCATAATCTAACGAACCAGTGATTTAATTTTGTCTGTTTTCGAGTTCAACATCAAACAACCAGTTTTGTCTCTTTTGAGACGCGCGGCAAGCATAAAGGACTTCACCATGACGCCTTTATCTGCGTCGTTGCGCTGACGCGGTGACCACGTTCCTAAGGAAGTTTTCCTGGACCTCTGCTTTATAAACCTGTTTACTACAGACTGGTGCATTAATCGTTGGCATCTAGTACTGTGGATGTGAATACGTGTGTTCCTGTTCTGGCGGTGCGCCCTCCATCTGACGCAACTAAAACCAGGCGTGCTCTCATCTTTCTCTCGATCTAACGGTGTATTAACCATTCACAAACTGAACTGCCATTCAGGCTGCTTTGCATTTTCTAGTTTAAAATGATTCGGGTTTTAGTGTATATTTCTGAATATCATAATGCTACATCACTGTCTTCAGCCGTCTCTAACGATAGCGGTCCCCGGTGTGCAGTTTCAACAATTTTCAAAATGTATTGTCTCTTTGTGGAAAAGCTGGTGTATTGTCGTTCGACATCCGTGACCTCCACAAATGACGACGATACAGTTGAATTGGATTCTCAAGAATTTACCTTCAAAACTAAAGCTTTTTGCAGGGCGTTGTTTTGCTTACAACAGGCTCCTCTCGGTCGATTCGCCTCTTTAATAACAAGGATGGCCTTTGTCTCGCTTTTAAATCAACAATTTGTCGATTCTTTAGTTTTACAAGTCCGAGCGGTGTGCCTGGAGACCAGACTGTGCACATCCAAATCCCCAAATTCTCTGGCAATATTTCCAACAAATGATTCCTCCGCGCTGCTCTTCGGGAACGGAGAAAGTTATCGAGCTGTCCCAGACACTGACTTCAGCGAACAGAGACAAAGAAAGCACGCAGGCTGAATATCACGGACCTCTGAGGGCGGCCACCCAGAGAAGCCATTTTAAAAATAAATCGCACGGATACAACAAGGGTAAAATCCGTACAAAAGTGAATGAAAATCCAAATGTGTAGAAGCCCAAAAAGAATCTGCGCAGTTGTGAAAACGACCGTGCCTCTGATTACAGCAGAAAATGTCATGAGTAGATATCATGGGGGAACATGACACAGAAGCCTTTACAAAGCAGCCCATAGTTCAACAGCGGCGCTCCGAGTCCATAGTAGGTAATGCCGAGCATATAGTATCTACAAATAGTACAGTTATAGCTATATACAGTATATTATCCAGAGGTGTGGGAAGTTGAAGCAATGTAATAAAAAAATAAATGAATCAGTAAAAGTACTCAAATATTCAAGATGCAAAAGAGTCTATTGCTGAAAATATACACACTTAATAATTAAATAATAATAAATTGAATATAATAATAATAATAATAATAATAATAAATCCACCACAATGTATTATAAAATTTAATCTGTCTAACTATTTCTTAACAATCAAAATTTCATGGAGCACTCAGTCACCAAATTACCAAAGCAGACTTCAGCGATGCAAAAAGGCATAAAAATATCAAAACCAAAGTTCTTGACATTTTTAATATATTTTGTCAATAACATAAATGTCCATGACATATATAATCAACGTAAAGAATCCCCTTCTGCCGTAGGAGAGTGACTGTTGCAAAAGAATTATACAGAACGACTATCAATTCAGAAACCAAGGACAGAGGCACGATGAGTGAGTCAAGAAGATGAACAGGGATCAGGCTATCAGGTTATCCTCAGCTTTAACGCTGCCCCTACACATCTTCATTACATTCATATTTTGGTGTTTGTGCTATAGGGTTTGCTTTGTTACAAACCCAAGTCAATTAAAATAAAACAAATGACATTTTCTAACCTTGGCTTTGCTGCATTACAGAATCTCCTATACAAGAATAAGTTTTGTGAAAATGTCTTTACTATCCCACACTTCAAAACAGTATAAAACGAGTGCATTTACAATTCTCAATAATCCTCAGGAAAAAATGTTGTCTCTTTGTCCCTCAAACAGGTGTCTTGTATCAAGAGGACCCTTCAAAACTACCCGAAGTAAAACAGTTGTTTAGATCTGTATGATCCAGGTTTGTTTTCTAAAGTACAAGACAGGTTTCTCGCAATAATCAGGCAATACATGTGTGCAGGAAAGTTACTTTATTATCATCACTGCAATGATCTCAGCAATTTGTAACCTCATTTTGAAAATGAAAGCAAAATACTTCACGCATGTTTGGAATAAAAAGTCAAATCATTAAACTTATTCTGAACAAACAACTCAAACGATCTCGCTTCCACTGTATCCAGAAACTGGTGCATGCCCCCCAAAAACCTTGCTTCCCTGCATGATAGAATGTTTAATTTAAAACCATCAAAATATTGGGAATCAGAGAGTTTTAATTGTCTTTTAGATTTGAAAATTTGCTCTCCAAAACTTATAGAAAACACATATCGATAACCATCTGTCAGTATCAGTCCAGGTTCATCGTTCACACTGACTATATATTTAAGTGTAGTTATCTGTTTCTTCGTTATTTGTATATTTCATGAATTGAAACTCGAAATTAAATGCAAATAAATAATCATCATCAATCAATCAATGCAATTTAAGCTGGACATGCGGACCTAGTAGCATGGCAGAGATGGCGCACGCCTTGTGGAAAAAGCCAGATTTATTAAAACCTCAGTGTGCAGGATGATTGTTGAGGATAGTTGCTAAATTCCTAGTTGTCCAAAATGCGAACTTGACACAGGATGACTAACAATTGCTGGGCAACTGAGCATTTCTCATGGAGTGGATTGAAGGGAATCCAAACGATCCTCTTTGAGGTTTGCCCTAAACAACCCACTGTGCGTTATAATATTGGCACAAGGGCGCACAAAGGACATAAACAATATAAAGCATGTTTAAAGTTCTAACGAAAGTGGTGAAACTTCCCCCACTTTGTTTTCGCATCATTTTGGATGAACTACGCTGTTGGATTTTGGAAGTATGGAATGCCTCTGTCTGTCACCAAAAAATGGAGCAACTTAGCAAGAAGTTGTGCATTAAGGCTTGCGGCTGAGGAACCAAGCTAATGTTAGCGACAAATCTTACGCGAAGTACAGAGGCCAACTTGAACGTCGTGTTGGCGTAGTTGATCAAGGAAATGCAGCCATCTCACAAACGGTTCTGAGGACTATGATTCACACAAGCTGATTTCTCGAGTGTCGGGACCGGTGGTGTGTAATGAGAACCCTCCAGGTGCAACTGTTGAGCTGGCGGCGGAAACGTCTGCTAGTGGTTTGACCCAGGCGTGGACTACTGTTGTCAAAGAAGGTGGCCGCTTGAAGCATGTGCCAGAGCCGCTTGCAGATCGAGGTCCCGCAAGGAGAGAGCGAAGAAAAATGGGCATAACTGGGACAAGCACTGTTGAAGCCATCAGGCTGTTAACATCTAAGCTGGTGAGTGTGTTCGCTACTCGCTTTGACCCTGCTCTCGAAGCTGACACTTTGAGTGGATACTTAGCGGAGAAACTTAACAAACAGACAATCGTGTGCAGGAAAATAGTTTCAACTCAGAGCCGGTACAGCTCATTTCATGTTACGGCGGAATGCAATGATGTTGGGTGCATGTATGATCCAGACCTATGGCCAGCCGGTACCTATGTGCGTCGTTACTACGAAGCGCGCAGGGTTGGTGGCACTCTGCAAGATCAACGTGGGACTGTGCGGGATTCTCTGCCAATAGTTGGAGAACTTGCTGACGCTACCGCGGATAGTGGCACTGCTAATGCTTAATGACAGTGAATGCGCAATTTCAGCCGTAATGACTTTTTTCTGTTATAATGCGCGTGGTCTGCGTGTTGGACAAAGTGAAGGGGACAGAGCGCGCCGTATTGTTGTGGACAAGCTTCTAGGAGCGTGTGACGTCTTGTGCATCCAGGAGACTTTTTTGGCCAAACAAGACTTGGAGGACTAAATAGTATACATGAGGACTTCCATGGGGCTGGTGAGTCCACAACTGACTTAAACACTAAACATGTCAAGGGCAGAATACCGGGTGGGGTTGCCGTCTTGTGGCATATAGGAATATGACAATATGGTGAGGGTGCTCAGACTGGGGGTTGACTGGGCAGTTGGCCTTGAAATCAGTCATAGTGGTGGCAAGTTTGTTATTTTAAGTGTATATACTCCGTATGAAAGTGCGCAAAATGAGGATGAGTACATAAGAAGACTTGCAAATATTGTGACATTTATCCAGGATATTGACTGCTCATGTATCTTTATAGTTGGGGACATGAATGCCGATATTTCTGATGTAAAATCATTGTTTGCCAGCATTTAATACAATTTTGTGTTGAAAACGGTCTTATTCTGTCCAGCCGAGACCTCCTGCCTAAAGAAAGCTATACCTATGTTAGCGACGCGTGCATACAACATCTTGGCTTGACCATTGTGTATGTACAGCCGATGCACATGCCTTGATTGTTAAAATGCGTATTAGTTATGATTTAGCCACGTCTGATCACATGCAGTTTGCTTTCAATTGTAACTTGGGCAACATTCCTAAATTAGTCAATACTGAAGGGGTCTTTTAATAGTGATAATTGGACTGGTAACCAGTAATGATATCAATTTATATCACCAGAGGACGCATATTGTGATACCTAAAGATGCCATTTTGTGCCGTGACATCAACTGCACCAATCAAGAGCACTGTTCTCAACTGTGTTTGTTATATAATGAAGTTATCAATGCTCTCATCAAATCAGGCACGTCCCTATGTCAATGCAGAAAAAGCATTCACAATGGTAAATGTAAACCTGGCTGGAATCGATATGTGGACGCAGCCCATGCTGAGGCCCGAAGTGCATTTAAAGTGTGTGCTGAAAATGGTAAAAACAGAAGTGGGCCATTGTTCGAGAAGAAGAAACATGCTAACGCTCAATTTAAATATGCCTTAAGGTACATTAAAAGGAATGAGAATCGCTTAAGATCAGAGTCCCTTGCGTGTAAACTCCAAAACAACTCGTACACTGACTTTTGGAAAGGATCAGAAAGTTATACAGTAGCAGGGCTTCTCTTCCTTCTAATATTGATGGGACAACTGGCTCTGATAATGTCTGCCAGCTTTGGCAGAATTATTATTACAAATTGCTTAACTGCTTAAACAGTAAATTGGCCTTTGCTGAGACTTGGAATTTGATGAGGAAATGATAATATCTCCACAGGAGGTTTTTGAGGAAGTGTCCAAATTGAAGCATAACAAGTCCTGTGGACCAGATAAATTAACTTCAGAACATCTCAAATTTGCAAGCAGAAAATTGTATCCCTTGTTGGCTATTTGCTTTACTGGGTTTATGGTACATGGCATCCTGCCTGAGTCACTATTATCTGTTCTACTTGTACCAGTGATAAAAACAAAGCTGGTAAACTAAGCAGTATGGACAAACTATCGGCCCATAGCCTT
The DNA here is from genome assembly GCA_007210695.1 of Neogobius melanostomus. Taxonomy (NCBI): domain Eukaryota; kingdom Metazoa; phylum Chordata; class Actinopteri; order Gobiiformes; family Gobiidae; genus Neogobius; species Neogobius melanostomus. Next base: position 8,914 of record VHKM01000517.1, read on the forward strand.
GGCCAGTTCTGTTTCAAAAGTGCTTGAGAGGGTCATTTTGAACAGACTTGAACCATATATCTATACAGCTGCCAACCAGTTTGGTTTTAAACCAGAACACGGTACTGATACATGTATTTTTGCCTTGAAGGAGTTACTAGATAAATATCATTGCCAGGGCTCTACTATGTTTTTGTGTTTTCTTGATGCGTCTAAAGCTTTTGATAGAATCAATCATGACAAACTATTTACAAAACTATCTAATAGAGGTGTTCCAGCTTATCTCATTAGAATTCTCATTTTCTGGTACTCACAGCAGACCATGCAGGTGAAATGGGGCGAGTCTGTGTCTGAGTCCTTCAGGTTAGCAATGGGGTCAGGCAGGGTGGGATATTGTCCCCTCTGCTCTTTAATATTTACATGGACGATCTTTCTGTTCAGCTCAATAATTGCAAGACTGGATGTGTCACAGGAGGTTCTGTCATTAATCACCTCATGTATGTAGATGACCTGGTTGTGTTCTGTCCGTACAGTGCAGGACTTCAGCATCTCCTGAATATCTGTTCACAATATGGCTTCGATAATGAATTAAATATAACGCTATGAAAAGCTATATAATGTTTGGGAGAACCAAGGATGATAGGTCTCTAACATTCCCTGAGTTCACCCTGTGAAGCAGTGTTCTTAACGTCACAAATGAGATGAAGTATTTGGGTCATTATATCTGTAGTGACCTCACTGATGACCGGGACATGCACAGGCAGGTGTGTAAACTGTATGGACAATACAACATGTTGGTCAGGAAGTTTCATATGTGTTCTGTAGATGTCAAACTTAATTTGTTCAAAGCTTTTTGTTGTCCTCTGTACACTGCACAGCTGTGGCGAAGTTTTAAAAAGTCCAGCTTGCAGAGGCTCACAGTTGCATATAATGACTCAATGAGGCTGCTGTTAAAGATGCCTAGACACTGTAGTGCGAGTCAGATGTTTGCTTACTGTGGTGTACGCTCTTGTCCTGCTGCACTTCGTCATTGTTATTTTAAATGTATGTGTAGACTGAGCAACTCTCAGAATTTCATTATACGGACTCTGGTGTGTCCTGAGATCAGCTCAATGAGATTCACGTCAAAAATGTGGAATCATTGGCGCTCATGTCTTTATGTGAGTGGCAGCTAGAGTATTGCTAGTGCCTTGTTTTGTTGCTGCAATTATTTGCAGTATTTTAACACTTTTCTACCTTCTTTTATTTGTTTTAACTTAAATATGGATCATGTGTCCTCACTTGTGTCCTTAATAGAGATTGAATGAATGAATCAATCAAAATCATTATAATCCCACTAATACTGACGGTTAATTGCACTGTGCATTTGGATGTTGTGTGCACCTGCCCAGGGAAAGCAGAGGGAAAAAGCAATAACAAAATCGGGTACTAAACATATTTTTTAGGATTCATGTGATTTGTCAGTGGTCCCTGTCAAACTAACTGAAAGGTAAATTAAATAATTCAATAAATAAATACAAAAATAAAATAGGTCTCACCAGTGTAGAGGCTGTGGATCTCTGTTGTCCGTTCTGCGCAGACTCTGTACCAACGTCATCAACACTGACCAAACTTTGACTCATCGGCTGCATGTATTAATGTCACTCTTTCTGGAGTCTGTGGTCCTGCACGTGTCGTAATTGTACACGTGTGGGAGAGTCGCTGTGCCCAGAGTGTCTGAGTAACGTGGAGGATAATATGGGATCACTGGCAGATTGGAGTGATACAGGACGCGAGACTGTCTCCATCTGTAGATTTCACTGATATAATGACCACTACACACGTGATGAACAGAAAGGAGACCACAGCCAGAGCCAGCACTAAGTAAAAAGTCAGGTTGTCGTTGTACTCCTTGTCGTGTGTAAAGTCCGTGAACTCAGACATTACTTCAGGAAAGCTGTCTGCCACCACCACGTTAACAATGACTGTAGCTGAACGAGAGGGCTGCCCGTTATCCTCCACTATAACAGCCAGTCTCTGTTTGACTGCATCTTTATCAGTCACTTGGCGGTAGTTCTTATTTCTCCATTCTGTAAGCCCACTTCAAACAGCGCCCTGTCTGCGGCTTTCTGCAGTTTATAGGAGAGCCAGGCATTCTGTCCAGAGTCCACATCCACAGCCACCACTTTAGTGACCAGATAGCCCACATCTGCTGAACGAGGCACCATCTCAGCCACCAGAGAGCCCCCAGTCTGGACTGGGTACAGCACCTGAGGGCCGTTGTCGTTCTGGTCCTGAACCAGGATTTTCACAGTCACATTGCTACTGAGAGGAGGAGAGCCTCCGTCCTGCGCTTTGATGACGCACACAAACTGTTTGGTTTGTTCATAATCAAAGGAGCGCGCGGCACTAACGACTCCATTTTCTGAATTAACAGAGATATAACCAGAAACTGGAGACCCGCCGATGTCACACTCCTCTAAAATATAAGACACACGCGCGTTCTGGTTTTCATCCGGGTCTTTTGCAACGACACTGACCACATTAAAACCGGGGGAGTTATTCTCTGTCATTGTCGCGCTGTAGAGCGCACGTGTGAACACTGGAGGTTATCATTCACATCAGAGATCTTTAGATTAAATGTTTTTGTGACTGAGAGTGGAGGCTTTCCTGAGTCTGAGGCGATTACTGTGATGTTAAATTCTGAAACACTTTCTCGATCTAATGGCGCATTGGTGACCAGCGCGTAATAGTTTCTCACATTAGATTTAACTTCAACGGGGGCACTTCCCTCCACTGCGCACCTCACCTGTCCGTTCTCCCCTGAATCCAAGTCTTTCACATTAATTATACCGATGGTGGTGCCCACGGGAGAGTCTTCTGACACAGGACTAGAGAACGACATCACGTTAATAACAGGCGCATTGTCGTTTACGTCAATAATGTCTATTTCTATTTTACAAGTATCTGTCAGTCCTCCGTGATCTTTGGCCTCAACACGGAACTCAATTCTCTTGTCTTGTTCAAAGTCAAATTCTTTCATTACAAAAATGGCCCGGACACTTCATTTATTTCAAAGAAATCCGACATTGGGGTATTGGATTTTGAAAAGAATAATTAATTTGCCCATTCGCGCCACTGTCTATATCAGTGGCATTAACAGTAAGAATACTAGTGCCTTTGGGGGAGTTTTCGGTCACAGTGGCTTTATAAATACTCTGATTAAACACAGGGGCATTGTCATTGGCATCTAAACGACTATATTTATATTTACTGTACCAGATCTCTGTGGACTTCCTCCGTCAACAGCCACTAGTTTCAGATTAAGGCGCGGCTCTTTCTCTCTGTCTAACGCATTCTGTAGAACCATATGAATGTACTTAGTCCCGTCTGGATTTATATTTTGTTTGAAAACAAAATTATCATTAGGAGTAAGCAAATAATTTTGGAGACCATTTTCACCAACATCAGCGTCGCTCGCCGCTTCTATATCGAAACGTGATCCAACTGTGGCTGATTCACTAATTTCAAAATCTAAGTGTTTGCTCTGAAAAGTGGGCGCGTTGTCGTTTACATCCAGCACCTCTATAGTCACCGGGTGTAACTCCATCGGGTTTCCAATAAAATCTCAAAGGTAAAGCTGCAGGGCGTCACGTCTCCGCAGAGCTGCTCTCTGTCTATCCGCTCATTCACCACCAGAGTCCCTTTGTCTGTCTTCAGCTCCGCGTACTGGACATTTTCTCCAGTCACGATACGAGCTCGGCCTGAACGAAGCCTTTTTAGGTCCAAACCCAAGTCCTGTGCCACGTTACCAATAAGAGAGCCCTTCCTCATCTCCTCCGGGATTGAGTAGCGGATCTGCGCATCGCTTTGAATGAAAAATAACATCACAAAAACACACGACGACATCGCTTGTGCAGAGGGAACGAAGACTCGCCATTTCGACATCATCACTCCATGATGCCTACGCTGTTTTTCACAAGCCATAGCGTACCAACAAGAACATAAGCTTTTTTTAAAAAACAAATACCTTCTGTAGAGGTAAGAATACAATGCAAGTTATACAGGCGGACTGAGAAGCTCCTCTGGTCACTGAGAAAAAAAAAATGCGGTGATGGGAGGTAATAGCACAGATACACAGTGCCCCTAAAACAACTCACAGGACAACAGCGTCTCTATGAGGACAAAAACTATCATGACTGCCACTGAATCTCACACATTCGTCAAGAAACACTCCAGGCTTTGACAGCGTGGCCTTGTCATTTGAGTGAGTAAAAAGAAAATGTATCTGTGAATCACAACAAATAAATAAATCATTTAGCACAAGAATGAGATGAAAATCATTTTGGTGATTGTAGAGTATTAAAATATTTATTTCGAAAGCAAATGAGGCTAAAATGAGGTTGAACCTTATTCACTTAGTCTGCAATAAACAAATCACATTTCTACCAATAAATGCAATCTTGTGACACACACCCACAAACATTAATTGATATATGTCGAAAAGTAATACATAAAGCATTTTTAAATTTTAAAATCTCCAAAAAGTGCATTTTTTTGGTACCATGGACAGCACCTACACATTACTGGACTGTGCATATTATTACTTGAGAAATATCCAGACAAAAAGTCACGCTCAAAATACTGAAAATTGAATGAATGGCTACTAGATAGATAGATAAAACGAAAAAAACAAACAAAATACATATACTCCTAAGGCAGAAAAAAATAAGAATATTTTGGAAATCAATCCTCCATCATCCACTGCTGACAATAATCAATAATTTAAAAAAGTTCTCACCAGTGTAGAGGCTGTGGATCTCTGTTGTCCATTCTGCGCAGACTCTGTACCGACGTCATCAACATGACCAAACTTTGACTCATCGGCTGCATGTATTTAATGTCACTCTTTCTGGAGTCTGTGGTCCTGCACGTGTCGTAATTGTACACGTGTGGGAGAGTCGCTGTGCCCAGAGTGTCTGAGTAACGTGGAGGATAATATGGGATCACTGGCAGGTTGGAGTGATACAGGACGCGAGACTGTCTCCATCTGTAGATTTTCACTGATATAATGACCACTACACACGTGATGAACAGAAAGGAGACCACAGCCAGAGCCAGCACTAAGTAAAAAGTCAGGTTGTCGTTGTATTCCTTGTCGTGCGTAAAGTCCGTGAACTCAGACATTACTTCAGGAAAGCTGTCCGCCACCACCACGTTAACAATGACTGTAGCTGAACGAGAGGGCTGCCCGTTGTCCTCCACTATAACAGCCAGTCTCTGTTTGACTGCATCTTTATCAGTCACTTGGCGGATAGTTCTTATTTCTCCATTCTGTAAGCCCACTTCAAACAGCGCCCTGTCTGCGGCTTTCTGCAGTTTATAGGAGAGCCAGGCATTCTGTCCAGAGTCCACATCCACAGCCACCACTTTAGTGACCAGATAGCCCACATCTGCTGAACGAGGCACCATCTCAGCCACCAGAGAGCCCCCAGTCTGGACTGGGTACAGCACCTGAGGGCCGTTGTCGTTCTGGTCCTGAACCAGGATCTTAACAGGGACCACTGAGCTCAGAGGAGGGGAGCCAGCGTCACGCGCAGTCACATTGAATTCAAACATTTGTATTTGTTCATAATCAAACGATTTTGCTGCAGATATGACGCCACTTTCTGAATTCACAGAAACTAAAGAATTTAAAGACGCGCCATTTATTTGTCTTTCCTCCAGGAAATAAGAGATACGAGCGTTTTGGCCCCAGTCCGCATCACGAGCCCGTACAGTAAATACAGAAAATCCAGGTGAGTTATTCTCCGGACTGTCCTGCTATATTCTGATTCATCAAACTTTGGGGGGTTGTCATTAACGTCAGAAACCTTTACATAATAGTTTTTCTGTTGGACAGAGGCGGGGAGCCCTTGTCAGTGACAGTTATAGTGATATTATATTCAGACACGCTTTCTCTGTCCAACACGTCATCAGTTACTATTGAATAATAACCAGACAAGGAAGACTCAATTTTAAAGGGTAAATCATTATTAATAAAGCATTCAACTAAACCGTTTCTCTCAGAGTCGTCATCATGAACATTAATGACGGCTACAGTTGTGCCTGGAAGGGCATCTTCAGAGATCGTGCTGGAAAATGACATGAGCTGAATTATAGGCGAGTTATCATTCACGTCAGTGACTTGGATAATAACTTTGCATGTATCAAAACTGCTTCCGTGTCACTGGCCAAAACATTTAACTGATATGACTTTGAGTTTTCATAATCTAAAGAACCAGTGATTTTAATTTGTCCTGTTTCGAGTCAACATCAAACAACTGTTTTGTCTCTTTTGAGACGCGCGCAAAGGCATAAGTGACTTCACCATTGACGCCTTTATCTGCGTCAGTTGCGCTGACAGCGGTGACCACTGTTCCTACAGGAGAGTTTTCCTGGACCTCCGCTTTATAAACCTGTTTACTACAGACTGGTGCATTATCGTTAACGTCTAGTACTGTGATGTGAATACGTGCTGTTCCTGTTCTCTGCGGTGCGCCTCCGTCTGACGCAACTAAAACCAGCGCGTGCTCCTCATCTTTCTCTCGATCTAACGGCGTTATTAAAACCATCTCCACAAACTGACTGCCATCAGTCTGGCTCTGCATTTCTAGTTTAAAGTGATCTGAGGGTTTTAGTGTATATTTCTGAATATCATTAATTGCTACATCACTGTCTTCAGCCGTCTCTAACGAATAGCGGGTCCCCGGTGCTGCGCTTTCAAATATTTTCAAATGTATTTCTTCTTTGGGAAAAGCTGGCGTATTGTCGTTCACATCCGTGACCTCCACAGTGACACGATACAGTTGAATTGGATTCTCAAGAATTACCTCAAAACTAAAGCTGCAGGGCGTTGTTTTCTTACACAGCTCCTCTCGGTCGATTCGCTCTTTAACAACAAGGATGCCTTTGTCTCGCTTTAAATCAACATATTGTCGACTTTCTTTAGTTACAATCCGAGCGTTGCCTGAGACCAGTCTTTGCACATCCAATCCCAAATCTCTGGCAATATTTCCAACAAATGATCCCTCCGCCTGCTCTTCGGGAACGGAGTATCGAGCCTGTCCAGACACTGACTTCAGCGAACAGAGACAAAGAAGCACAGCAAGGCCGGTACACGGACCTCTGAGAGCGGGCAACCTCAAAGAAGCCATTAAAAATAGATCCACGGATACAAAGAGGGTAAAGTCCGTTTAAACTGAATGATTTCCAATTGTATAGAAGCCAAAACGAATCTGCGCAGTTTGAAACGACTGTCCTCTGTTACAGCAGAAAATGTCTGAGTAGAATCATGGGAGGAACATGACACAATTCTACAGCCACAGTCAACAGCGTCACTCACAGTCCATACAGGGTAATGTCAACGCATCATTGTTGACAAATATCCAATATATCCAGAGGTGAGTATAATAACTACAATAATTAGTCAAGCTAGAATAATGTTATTTTAAACTAATATTACACACTTAGAAATGAAAAGTAAAGCTAAAGATTCCAAAGCAAGAATGAAAAGGAGAACTGATAAACACACGAGAATAGGGGAGTACTGAGCAACGTTTTGAGCGTAAAGGTCTGATTTATGTATCAGTAATGACATAAACTAAAACAAATAAACAAGCAAGGCAAATGAGGGAGTACAATTATGATGCAATAGCCTACTCTATAATAGTATACAAGTGGATACACGATTAATTATTAGCTACTACTACTACTACTACTACTACTACTACTACTACTACTACTACTACTACTACTTCTACTACTACTACTACTACTATTATTATTATTATTTGGTTTACCTTTAGACGTTCATTTGTCATTATAGCACTATAAAACATAATTTTAAACTATGTGCAGCACCCTGCAGGACCAATGTCTGAGAACAACCTGGTCTACTGTGCATGTTTTGGGAAGTAAAAGAGCATCCGGAAAACCCATCCAAACACATGGAGAACAGGCAAAGCCCACACACAGAGACAGACCCACACAGCCCAGGAATTGATACCAGGACTGAAATAGTGTGACTGTATAATGCTGGTTGAATAAAGGTCACATTACTCTGGTAAGTCCGGTCAGAAGTCAAAAAGGAGTCTTGGATGATGTTGCGGTCTTTTAATGCAAGCTTGAAGTTGCAGTTTGTACTTTACACTTACATGACAGTGTGGTTGTAAAACAGAAAATAATAACATTTCAGTATCTACACAAATAAGAATACTACAGCAATATCCACACTTTTAAATATAAACGACCTTGTAAGTAGCTCCTCATTAACTGTTCACGTGAACAGGGCATGGCTCTAATTAACAGTAAAACAGGTAGCCTATATTTCACCACAAACTTGGCTTATTATATTCAACACAACCCACCTTCACGCACAAACACCATCAAAGTGGGCTGACTGACAAACAATTAAACAAACAAACAAACAAATAAACTGCAACTACTGTAAACTTTAAGTGCTTAAGAACTAACTCCGATGCGTTTCCTTTCGTCTCCTTTCTTCCTCTCACTCAGCGCATGCTGCATGCTGCACATAGGCTCTGCCCCTTAAAGGGCCAGCATGCCAGTCTTTAAACTGCCTTTTCTACAAGGACCTTCTTGCAATGAGGCAAGAATGCTAACCTTTCAGCCATTGATATAACAACACAGTCATTGAAGTTTAATTATTATTAATGTTAAAGGTTCATTATGCAACTTTTTTAATTAGAAAAAAAGAGAAGATAAGAGCAACTATTTGACCTTTCAGTGTCCAGCGGCTGTTTGGCTGATTAGCATGGTGGCTTTACTTTCCATCACGACGGCCTCTAGTCACTCCAGGATCTTTTTTTTCTTTTTAAGGTTTCTGGTAGATTTTCTCTGCTGATCGAACTGTCTGCAGGGCTACACATTCCATCCAGCCAACCTACCAGAAATCCTAAAAAAATAAAAAAATAAAATAATAAAACTTGAACAAAATTGATTTCGGAGTGTCCTAGAGGCCTTTGTGAAGGACGGTAAAGGCGCCAAGGTAATCACCCAAACATCTGCTGGTCACTATAAGGTCAAATACGCACTAATATTAAAGGGACTATACATAAGTTTAACCACAAATAAATGTATACAAATTTAAAATTTCTTACTCATACATGCTCCAGCAATGCCCTGGTGAGTAGAATGAGCCCTGGCCTTTTCACCGCAATTGCCTCTATATGCCTGTAAAGTCACTTAAATAGTTTATGCTCGGGTCGAACAAGCAAACAGCGTAGTGCGTAATGCGCGTTCACGCTCAGCTGTAGCGTTAGCTGTAACTCTATACTGACGCTGCAGCGCGAGTGGTAACTTCTGAAGGATGGATTTAGCGGAGAATAAGAGGAGACCGGCTTCAAGCACCATCGAAAGTCCAGCCAAGACCCCAAATAACGAAAAGAAATGAAGAGTTTATTCGAGTGTGACAAAAAAAGGCGAAAGTGGAGTCTGATCAGAGTAAACATCGGAAAATGTTGAGAATCTCTCAAAAGACCCGCAGCTTATTTTTGCTTGAAAGGTAAGAAATTACAAAATACGTGGGGGAAAAGTGTTGTTGATGCTTCAAAACAACGGTGTCCGACTGTCCGTGCATGTTGTACAAACTTCACTGAAACAAGCCATATAATAATCATATTTGGAAGTTACCAAAATAGTTCATCTAATAGTTTTATACCTACAGAGAAGTTGTGTAGTATTAGTAGCAGTACTAGTAGTGTCAGTAATAACAGTGATTGTGCTGTACCTACGAAACATTTGAGTAGTAACAGTGATAATGGTGCTGTATTTACAATGGCAAAAATAATGTTGCTAATGTTAGCTTTTCTTGGCCGCAAAATAAGCGTGACTGTTCACGGAGTTATAAGTAGTGAAACGACTGCAAAAAGTGGACATGTGCCGTTTACAATATAGTTTACGAGTTAGCTACGCTAACTTTGGGCCCAGGGAATTGAAGAGACGATTTAGGCTTTTCCTAGTAGCATTTCTACCGGTGGAATTATTTTATTATTTCAATTAGGTCTGCGTTTATGCATACAAAGTATACGAGTATTTTATCTTGGAAAACATTCACTCAAACTGATTTGGTCTAAATATCTTACAAAACAGTAACGTTTCTTACCTCAGTTGAAGTCAAACCTGCAAATCTGTAAATTGACCAGGACGGGACTGTTATTTCTAGTGCTCGTAAAGCCTGAGCGCCTCATGCACGAGCTTATCATCGAGGCTGCAGTTACGCGTTTGGCCTGAGGGGGCAATTGCGAGTACAAAACTCACAAACTCCACACAGCCCCTTTAACTTTTTTCCAAATACAAAGTTGCATTATGCTCCTTTAATATTAGTGTTGATCGCATGACAATAAGACATGTTTTTGAATTCATCTCTTGACAATGTTAAAACAATCAAATCTATGAAAAATTAACAAAATTAATCAAAAGTTGAAGGCTGAGCTGGAACTTCAGTGCGCTGACGAAGCCTTTTGAATGAGAGGTGAAAAGTTCGACAATTCAACTACAGAGTAGAGAAGATGACTCAAGAACTCCGGACAACTCCTGCACGACTGAGCGCCTAAGACATACTCTTTATAATGTATTTTGTCCATGTTAATATAAAATCCTCCAATATTTAGTAAATCACAAAGTAAAAAATAAATTATTTTACATATAAAATAAGCTCCTTGCCGGAGGAGGGTGACTTTTGCGAAGTAATTATGAAATGCGGTGTGGTGTGTTCATTAGCATGTTCTGTCCCTACTAAATAAAGACAAACAAATTCAGAACCATGGACAGAGCACAGTACTAAGTCAAGAAATAGACAGAGAACAACTGTCCTGAAATAAATAAAATAAAATGTTTTCAAAAGAGAATTAAGAATACAGTCTCACCAGTGTAGAGGCTTTGGATCTCTGTTGTCCATTCTGCGCAGATTCTGTACCGACGTCATCAACACTGACCAAACTTTGACTCATCGGCTGCATGTATTTAATGTCACTCTTTCTGGAGTCTGTGGTCCTGCACGTGTCGTAATTGTACACGTGCGGGAGAGTCGCTGTGCCCAGAGTGTCTGAGTAACGTGGAGGATAATATGGGATCACTGGCAGATTGGAGTGATACAGGACGCGAGACTGTCTCCATCTGTAGATTTTCACCGATATAATGACCACTACACACGTGATGAACAGAAAGGAGACCACAGCCAGAGCGAGCACTAAGTAAAAAGTCAGGTTGTCGTTGTACTCCTTGTCGTGTGAAAAGTCCGTGAACTCAGACATTACTTCAGGAAAGCTGTCCGCCACCACCACGTTAACAATGACTGTAGCTGAACGAGAGGGCTGCCCGTTGTCCTCCACTATAACAGCCAGTCTCTGTTTGACTGCATCTTTATCAGTCACTTGGCGGATAGTTCTTATTTCTCCATTCTGTAAGCCCACTTCAAACAGCGCCCTGTCTGCGGCTTTCTGCAGTTTATAGGAGAGCCAGGCATTCTGTCCAGAGTCCACATCCACAGCCACCACTTTAGTGACCAGATAGCCCACATCTACTGAACGAGGCACCATCTCAGCCACCAGAGAGCCCCCAGTCTGGACTGGGTACAGCACCTGAGGGCCGTTGTCGTTCTGGTCCTGAACCAGGATCTTAACTTCGACCACTGAGCTCAGAGGAGGAGAGCCAGCGTCACGCGCAGTCACATTGAATTCAAACAATTTTATTTGTTCATAATCAAACGATTTTGCTGCAGATATGACGCCACTTTCTGAATTCACAGAAACTAAAGAATTTAGAGACGCGCCATTTATTTGTTTTTCCTCCAGGAAATAAGAGATACGAGCGTTTGGCCCCAGTCCGCATCACGAGCCCGTACAGTAAATACAGAAAATCCAGGTGAGTTATTCTCCGGGACTGTCCTGCTATATTCTGATTCATCAAACTTTGGGGGGTTGTCATTGACGTCAGAAACTTTTACATTAATAGTTTTTCTGTTGGACAGTGGCGGGGAGCCCTTGTCAGTAACAGTTATAGTGATATTATATTCAGACACGCTCTCTCTGTCCAACACGTCATCAGTTACTATTGAATAATAACCAGACAAAGAAGACTCGATTTTAAAGGGTAAATCATTATTAATAGAGCATTCAACTAAACCGTTTCTCTCAGAGTCTTCATCATGAACATTAATAACGGCTACAGTTGTGCCTGGAAGGGCATCTTCAGAGATCGTGCTGGAAAATGACATGAGCTGAATTATAGGCGAGTTATCATTCACGTCAGTGACTTGGATAATAACTTTACATGTGTCAGAACTGCTTCCGTGGTCACTGGCCAAAACATTTAACTGATAAGACTTTGATCTTTCATAATCTAACGAACCAGTGATTTTAATTTGTCCTGTTTTTGAGTCAACATCAAACAACTGTTTTGTCTCTTTAGAGACGCGCGAAAAAGAATATGCGACTTCACCATTGACGCCTTTATCTGCGTCAGTTGCGCTGACAGCGGTGACCACTGTTCCTAAAGGAGAGTTTTCCTGGACCTCTGCTTTATAAACCTGTTTACTACAGACTGGTGCATTATCGTTAACGTCTAGTACTGTGATGTGAATACGTGCTGTTCCTGATCTCGGCGGTGCGCCTCCGTCTGACGCAACTAAAACCAGCGCGTGCTCCTCATCTTTCTCTCGATCTAACGGTGTTATTAAAACCATCTCCACAAACTGACTGCCATCAGGCTGGCTCTGCATTTCTAGTTTAAAGTGATCTGAGGGTTTTAGTGTATATTTCTGAATATCATTAATTGCTACATCACTGTCTTCAGCCGTCTCTAACGAATAGCGGGTCCCCGGTGCTGCAGTTTCAAATATTTTCAAATGTATTTCTTCTTTGGGAAAAGCTGGCGTATTGTCGTTCACATCCGTGACCTCCACAGTGACACGATACAGTTGAATTGGATTCTCAAGAATTACCTCAAAACTAAAGCTGCAGGGCGTTGTTTTTTCACACAGCTCCTCTCGGTCGATTCGCTCTTTAACAACAAGGATGCCTTTGTCTTGCTTTAAATCAACATATTGTCGACTTCCTTTAGTTACAATCCGAGCGTTGCCTGAGACAAGTCTTTGCACATCCAATCCCAAATCTCTGGCAATATTTCCAACAAATGATCCCTCCGCCTGCTCTTCGGGAACGGAGTATCGAGCCTGTCCAGACACTGACTTCAGCGAACAGAGACAAAGAAGCACAGCAAGGCCGATACACGGACCTCTGAGAGCGGGCAACCCCAAAGAAGCCATTAAAAATAGATCCACGGATACAACAAGAGTAAAGTCCGTTCAAAACGAATGGAATCCAATTGTATAGAAGCCAAAATGAATTTGCGCAGTTTGAAACGTCCGTCCTCTGTTACTGAAGAAAATGTCTGAGAATAATGGGAGGAACATGACACAGAGATACAGCCACAGTCAACAGCGTCGCTCACAGTCCATACAGGGTAATGTTGAGAAAACAAATAGGCCTATAGCATATATCCAGTATAGGTGAGTAGAGTATAATAACTACAATAGTTCGTCAAGTTAGAATAATGTTATATTAAAGTAATATTACTCAAGTAGAAATGAAAAGAAAAGCTAAAATTCTAAAGTAAGAATGAAAAGGGGAACTGATAAACACACCAGGGGAGTACTGAGCAATGTTTTGAGCGTAAAGATTTATGTATCAGTAATAACATAAACAAACAAACAAACAAACAAACAAACAAACAAACAAACAAACAAACATAAATAAATAAACAGGGCAAATCAGGGAGTCGAAATCTGATGCAATAGCCTACTCTATAATAGTCTACAAGTGGATACAAGACTAATTATTAGCTAATATAATTATTATTACTATTATTTTTATTTTGTTTAACTTTAGGTGCTTTATCTGTAATTATAGAACTCTAAAACATAATTTTAAACTGTGTGCAGCACCCTGTGGGACCCATGACTGAGAACAACCTGGTCTACTGTGCATGTTTTGGAGAATAGGGAAGAACAAGCGAACCCGGAAAACCCATCCAAACACATGGATAACAGGCAAAGCCCACACAGAGAGAGAGGCCCACACAGTCCGGGAATTGAGACCAGGACCTTCTTGCAATGAGGCAAGGATACTAACCTTTCAGCCATCGATATAACAACACATTCATTAAAGTATTACTGTTAAAGGTTCATTATGCAACTTTTTGAAATAGAAAAAAAAAAAGATATGAGCAAGTATTTGACCTTTCAATGTCCAGCGGCTGTTTGGGTGGTTAGCATGTTGCCTTTCCTTTCCATCACGACCGCCTCTTGGACGCTCCAGGATCTGTTGTTTTTTAAAGTTTCTGCTAGATTTCCTCTCTGCTGATCCAACTGTCTCAATGGTTACGTATACATTCCATCCAAGCAACCTACCAGAAATCCTAAAAAAAGCAACAACCTGGAATACAATTGATCTTGGAGTGTCATAGAGGCCTCTGTGAAGGACGGAAAATGCACCAAGGTAACCACCCAAACATTTGCTGGGTCATTATGAGGTTAAATACGCACTAATAATAACTTTTTCCCCCTCATAAAAAGTTGCATTATGCACCTTTAATATTAGTGTTGATCGCATAACCATAATATATGTTTTTGAATTCATCTCTTGACAATTTTGCAAACAATCACAACTACATGAAACAGCCAAAAAATTCAACAAAAGTGAGCTGAGCTGGAACTTCAGTGCGCTGACGAAGCCTTTTGGATGAGAGGTAAAAAGTTCGACAATTAAACCACAGAGTAGACAAGATGACTCAAGAACCTTCCTTGAAGATGGACAACTCCTGTACGACTGATAGCCGACATACACATACTCTTTTTAATGTATTTTATCCATGTTAATATGAAATCCACCAATATTAAATAAATCACAAAGTAAAAATTAATTATATTATATATGATAAAAGCTTCTTCCCGGAAGAGGGTGACTTTCACGGACTAATTATGAAATCCGGTGTGGTGTGTTCATTAGCATGGACTGTCCCTACTAAATAAAGACAAATAAATTCAGAACCATGGACAGAGCACATTACTAAGTCAGGATATGGACAGAAAACAACTGTCCTGGAATATATATATATATATATATATATATATATATATATATATATATATATATATATAATATATATATATATATATGAAAATATTTTCAAAAGAGAATTAAGAATACAGTCTCACCAGTGTAGAGGCTGTGGATCTCTGTTGTCCGTTCTGCGCAGACTCTGTACCGACGTCATCCACACTGACCAAACTTTGACTCATCGGCTGCATGTATTTAATGTCACTCTTTCTGGAGTCTGTGGTCCTGCACGTGTCGTAATTGTACACGTGCGGGAGAGTCGCTGTGCCCAGAGTGTCTGAGTAACGTGGAGGATAATATGGGATCACTGGCAGATTGGAGTGATACAGGACGCGAGACTGTCTCCATCTGTAGATTTTCACTGATATAATGACCACTACACACGTGATGAACAGAAAGGAGACCACAGCCAGAGCCAGCACTAAGTAAAAAGTCAGGTTATCGTTGTACTCCTTGTCGTGTGTAAAGTCCGTGAACTCAGACATTACTTCAGGAAAGCTGTCCGCCACCACCACGTTAACAATGACTGTAGCTGAACGAGAGGGCTGCCCGTTGTCCTCCACTATAACAGCCAGTCTCTGTTTGACTGCATCTTTATCAGTCACTTGGCGGATAGTTCTTATTTCTCCATTCTGTAAGCCCACTTCAAACAGCGCCCTGTCTGCGGCTTTCTGCAGTTTATAGGAGAGCCAGGCATTCTGTCCAGAGTCCACATCCACAGCCACCACTTTAGTGACCAGATAGCCCACATCTGCTGAACGAGGCACCATCTCAGCCACCAGAGAGCCCCCAGTCTGGACTGGGTACAGCACCTGAGGGCCGTTGTCGTTCTGATCCTGAACCAGGATCTTAACTGGGACCACTGAGCTCAGAGGAGGGGAGCCAGCGTCACGCGCAGTCACATTGAATTCAAACAGTTTTATTTGTTCATAATCAAAAGATTTTCCTGCAGATATGACGCCACTTTCTGAATTCACAGAAACTAAAGAATTTAAAGACGCGCCATTTATTTGTTTTTCCTCCAGGAAATAAGAGATACGAGCGTTTTGGCCCCAGTCCGCATCACGAGCCCGTACAGTAAATACAGAAAATCCAGGTGAGTTATTCTCCGGGACTGTCCTACTATATTCTGATTCATCAAACTTTGGGGGGTTGTCATTGACGTCAGAAACTTTTACATTAATAGTTTTTCTGTTGGACAGAGGCGGGGAGCCCTTGTCAGTGACAGTTATAGTGATATTATATTCAGACACGCTCTCTCTGTCCAACACGTCATCAGTTACTATTGAGAAATAACCAGACAAGGAAGACTCGATTTTAAAGGGTAAATCATTATTAATAGAGCATTCAACTAAACCGTTTCTCTCAGAGTCTTCATCATGAACATTAATGACAGCTACAGTTGTGCCTGGAAGGGCATCTTCAGAGATCGTGCTAGAAAATGACATGAGCTGAATTATAGGCGAGTTATCATTCACGTCAGTAACTTGGATAATAACTTTGCATGTGTCCGAATAACCCCCGTGGTCACTGGCCAAAACATTTAACTGATATGACTTTGATCTTTCATAATCTAACGAACCAGTGATTTTAATTTGTCCTGTTTTTTTGTCAACATCAAACAAATTCTTTGCTTCTTGATCGACATGAGCAAAAGAAAACGTGACTTCACCATTGACGCCTTTATCTGCGTCAGTTGCGCTGACAGCGGTGACCACTGTTCCTACAGGAGAGTTTTCCTGGACCTCTGCTTTATAAACCTGTTTACTACAGACCGGTGCATTATCGTTAGCATCTAGTACTGTGATGTGAATACGCGCTGTTCCTGTTCTCGGCGGTGCGCCTCCGTCTGACGCAACTAAAACCAGCGCGTGCTCCTCATCTTTCTCTCGATCTAACGGTGTTATTAAAACCATCTCCACAAACTGACTGCCATCAGGCTGGCTCTGCATTTCTAGTTTAAAATGATCCGAGGGTTTTAGGGAATATTTCTGAATATAATTCAGACCAACATCGGAATCATCAGCGCGCTGTAATGCGTAACGGGTCCCGGGTGCAGCAGTTTCAACTATTTTTAAATGCATCTCCTCTTTGGAAAAGCTGGTGTATTGTCGTTCACATCCGTGACCTCCACAATCACACGATACAGTTGAATTGGATTCTCAAGAATTACCTCAAAACTAAAGCTGCAGGGCGTTGTTTTCTTACACAGCTCCTCTCGGTCGATTCGCTCTTTAACAACAAGGATGCCTTTGTCTCGGTTTAAATCAACATATTGTCGACTTCCTTTAGTTACAAT
Source organism: Neogobius melanostomus (assembly GCA_007210695.1). Classification (NCBI taxonomy): domain Eukaryota; kingdom Metazoa; phylum Chordata; class Actinopteri; order Gobiiformes; family Gobiidae; genus Neogobius; species Neogobius melanostomus. The sequence goes on from VHKM01000517.1 coordinate 26,350, forward strand.
CCGAGCGTTGCCTGAGACCAGTCTTTGCACATCCAATCCCAAATCTCTGGCAATATTTCCAACAAATGATCCCTCCGCCTGCTCTTCGGGAACGGAGTATCGAGCCTGTCCAGACACTGACTTCAGCGAACAGAGACAAAGAAGCACAGCAAGGCCGATACACGGACCTCTGAGAGCGGGCCACCTCAAAGAAGCCATTAACAATAAATCCACGGATACAACAAGGGTAAAATCCGTATGAAAGTGAATATAATCCAGAAGTGCAGAAGCCAAAACGAATCTGCGCAGTTTGAAACGACCGTCCTCTGTTACAGCAGAAAATGTCTGAGAATAAAGGGAGGATCACGACACAGTGATAAAGCCACAGTCAACAGCGGCGCTCTGAGTCCATTGAAGGTAATGTTGAGAAAACAAATATTCAGCATATATCATATCAAGAGGAGGCTTCAATAGTTACAATATTTCCCAAGTTAGAATAATGTTATTGTAAAATAGTATTTCTAAAGTAAGGGTGAAAAGTTTAAATAGTCAAAAAAAAAGAAGAAAAAAAAGTCAAGCAAGAGTAAAAAAGAGTGGTAGACTTCAGTCATGAGTAACATTTAGATTTATGCTTCAGTAGTCACAAATTAAAAATATAAACGTTTCAATTGATGGAAAAATGATGCTGCAATACACTGCCATAGTAGAAAAACTGTTAAATGATGAATAACAACTGCATGCAGTATTCACTATTCAGATATCAACACAGCAATGCAATTTGACAAACGTTGCCACATTTACAGTAAATATCTAGAGGTGTGTGTAACTACAATATAGAAGTGATTTTAGAATCACGGGGTGGGCACTCATAAGCTTTTGCTTCCGCCCACTCCTTTTGAGCAGAACTTCAACTGCTCGAATAAACAAATAAACTAGAATAATGTAATTTTAGAATAACATTATTCAAGTAGAAGTTAAAAGAACACTAAAGTAAGAGTAAAACCTATAAATGATTGAAAACACCGATAACAACAACAACAACAACAACAATAATAATAATAATAATAATAATAATAATAATAATAATAATAACAATAACAATAATAATGATGGAGACACAAATTCAGCACCAAGGACAGAGAACACGAACGAGTAAAACAATCTAAAAAGAACAGAAAATAACTGTCCTGAGACAAATTGCTTCTCATGTAAATATTTCCATCAACATAATTAAGAATACAGTCTCACCAGTGTAGAGGCTTTGGATCTATGTTGTCCGTTCTGCGCAGACTCTGTACCGACGTCATCAACACTGACCAAACTTTGACTCATCGGCTGCATGTATTTAATGTCACTCTTTCTAGAGTCTGTGGTTCTGCACGTGTCGTAATTGTACACGTGTGGGAGAGTCGCTGTGCCCAGTGTGTCTGAGTAACGTGGAGGATAATATGGGATCACTGGCAGATTGGAGTGATACAGGACTCGAGACTGTCTCCATCTGTAGATTTTCACTGATATAATGACCACTACACACGTGGTGAACAGAAAGGAGACCACAGCCAGAGCCAGCACTAAGTAAAAAGTCAGGTTATCGTTGTACTCCTTGTCGTGTGTAAAGTCCGTGAACTCAGACATTACTTCAGGAAAGCTGTCCGCCACCACCACGTTAACAATGACTGTAGCTGAACGAGAGGGCTGCCCGTTGTCCTCCACTATAACAGCCAGTCTCTGTTTGACTGCATCTTTATCAGTCACTTGGCGGATAGTTCTTATTTCTCCATTCTGTAAGCCCACTTCAAACAGCGCCCTGTCTGCGGCTTTCTGCAGTTTATAGGAGAGCCAGGCATTCTGTCCAGAGTCCACATCCACAGCCACCACTTTAGTGACCAGATAGCCCACATCTGCTGAACGAGGCACCATCTCAGCCACCAGAGAGCCCCCAGTCTGGACTGGGTACAGCACCTGAGGGCCGTTGTCGTTCTGATCCTGAACCAGGATTTTCACAGTCACATTGCTACTGAGAGGAGGAGAGCCTCCGTCCTGCGCTTTGATGACGCACACAAACTGTTTGGTTTGTTCATAATCAAAGGAGCGCGCGGCACTAAGGACTCCATTTTCTGAATTAACAGAGATATAACCGGAAACTGGAGACCCGCCGATGTCACACTCCTCTAAAATATAAGACACACGCGCGTTCTGGTTTTCATCCGGGTCTTTGGCAACTACACTGAGCACAGAAAAACCGGGGGAGTTATTTTCTGTTATTGTCGCGCTGTAGAGCGCACGTGTGAACCCTGGAGGGTTATCATTCACATCAGAGATCTTTAGATTAAATGTTTTTGTCACTGAGAGTGGAGGCTTTCCTGAGTCTGAGGCGATTACTGTGATGTTAAATTCTGAAATACTTTCTCGATCTAATGGCGCATTGGTGACCAGGGCGTAATAGTTTCTCACGTTAGATTTAACTTCAACGGGGGCACTTCCCTCCACTGCGCACCTCACCTGTCCGTTCTCCCCTGAATCCAAGTCTTTCACATTAATTATACCGATCGTGGTGCCCACGTGAGAGTCTTCTGACACAGGACTAGAGAACGACATCACGTTAATAACAGGCGCATTGTCGTTTACGTCAATAATATCTATTTCTACTTTACACGTATCTGCAAATCCTCCTTGATCTTTAGCTTCCACTCTGAACTCAATTTTCTTGTCTTTTTCAAAGTCTAATTCTTTCATAACGAATACAGCCCCGGACACTTCATTTATTTCAAAGAAATCCGACATTGGGTATTGGATTTTGAAAATGAATAAATAATTTGCCCATTCGCGCCACTGTCTATATCAGTGGCATTAACAGTAAGAATTAGAGTGCCTTTGGGAGAGTTTTCAGTCACTGTAGCTTTATAAATACTCTGATTAAACACAGGGGCATTGTCATTGGCATCTAACACAACTATATTTATATTTACTGTACCAGATCTCTGTGGACTTCCTCCGTCAACAGCCACTAGTTTCAGATTAAGGCGCGGCTCTTTCTCTCTGTCCAACGCATTCTGAAGGACCATCTGAATGTACTTACTGCCGTCTGGGTTTACATGCTGCTTGAAAATGAAATTGTCATTTGGAGACAAAATATAGTTTTGCAGAGCATTTTCGCCCACATCAGCATCCCTAGCACCCTCCAAATCAAACCGTGACCCAACCATGGCAGATTCGCTGATGTTAAAATCCAAATCTTTGCTCTTAAATGTGGGCGCATTGTCGTTTACATCCAGCACCTCAATAGTCACCGGGTGTAACTCCATCGGGTTTTCCAATAAAATCTCAAAGGTGAAGCTGCAGGGCGTCACTTCTCTACAGAGCTGCTCTCTGTCTATCCGCTCATTCACTACCAGAGTCCCTTTGTCTGTCTTCAGCTCTGCGTACTGGACATTTTCTCCAGTCACGATACGAGCTCGGCCTGAACGAAGCCTGTTTAGGTCCAAACCCAAGTCCTGTGCCACGTTACCAATAAGAGAGCCCTTCCTCATCTCCTCCGGGATTGAGTAGCGGATCTGGGCATCGCTTTGAATGAAAAATAACATCACAAAAACACACGACAACATCGCTTGTGCAGAAGGAACGAAGACTCGCCATTTCGACATCATCACTCTACGCTGTTTTTCACAAGCCATAGCGTACCAACAAGAAATTATGCTTCAGAAAAAAAGGACAAAAAAAACAACCTTTGTAGCGGTAATAATAACATGCAAGTTATCCCGGCGGACTGAGAAGCTTCTCTGGTCACTGAGGGAAAAAAAAATGCGGTGATGGGAGGTAATAGCACAGATACATAGTGCCCCTAAAAAAACTCACAGGACAACAGCGTCGCTATGAGGACACAAACTATCATGACTGCCACTGAGTCTCACACATTCATCATTAGGACAGTGTGGCTTTGTCATTTGAGTGAATAAAATGGATTGAAACTGAAAATTGATCTATAAATCATAACGAATCAAATACATTATTTAGCACAAGAATGAGATGAAAATCATTACGGTGATTGTATAATATTAAAATGTTTATTTCAAAAAGCAAGTGAGGCTAAAATGAGGTTGAAAGTATTCACTTCGGCTGCAATAGACAAAAGACATTTCTACCAATAAATGCAAATGCCTGTGACACACGAAAAGTAATATTTAAACATTTTTAAATGTTTATTTTCCAAAAAGTGCATTTTATTATGGTTCCATGGACATCGCCAACACTTTACTGGTCAGTGCATATTATTACTTGAGAAATATCGAGACAAAAATACAATTAACGCTCAAAATACAAACAAAAATAATGAATGGACACTAAATAGATAAATAAAACGAAAAATTCCAAGGCAGAAACAGAATCAACATTTTCCATCAACCACAGCTGACACAAATCAATAATCAAAATAAGTCTCACCAGTGTAGAGGCTTTGGATCTCTGTTGTCCGTTCTGCGCAGACTCTGTACCGACGTCATCAACACTGACCAAACTTTGACTCATCGGCTGCATGTATTTAATGTCACTCTTTCTGGAGTCTGTGGTCCTACACGTGTCGTAATTGTACACGTGCGGGAGAGTCGCTGTTCCCAGAGTGTCTGAGTAACGTGGAGGATAATATGGGATCACTGGCAGATTGGAGTGATACAGGACGCGAGACTGTCTCCATCTGTAGATTTTCACTGATATAATGACCACTACACACGTGATGAACAGAAAGGAGACCACAGCCAGAGCCAGCACTAAGTAAAAAGTCAGGTTATCGTTGTATTCCTTGTCGTGTGTAAAGTCCGTGAACTCAGACATTACTTCAGGAAAGCTGTCCGCCACCACCACGTTAACAATGACTGTAGCTGAACGAGAGGGCTGCCCGTTGTCCTCCACTATAACAGCCAGTCTCTGTTTGACTGCATCTTTATCAGTCACTTGGCGGATAGTTCTTATTTCTCCATTCTGTAAGCCCACTTCAAACAGCGCCCTGTCTGCGGCTTTCTGCAGTTTATAGGAGAGCCAGGCATTCTGTCCAGAGTCCACATCCACAGCCACCACTTTAGTGACCAGATAGCCCACATCTGCTGAACGAGGCACCATTTCAGCCACCAGAGAGCCCCCAGTCTGGACTGGGTACAACACCTGAGGGCCGTTGTCGTTCTGGTCCTGAACCAGGATCTTAACTGGGACCACTGAGCTCAGAGGAGGGGAGCCAGCGTCACGCGCAGTCACATTGAATTCAAACATTTTTATTTGTTCATAATCAAACGATTTTGCTGCAGATATGACGCCACTTTCTGAATTCACAGAAACTAAAGATGTTAGAGACGCGCCGTGTATTTGTTTTTCCTCCAGGAAATAAGAGATACGAGCGTTTTGGCCCCAGTCCGCATCACGAGCCCGTACAGTAAATACAGAAAATCCAGGTGAGTTATTCTCTGGTACTGTCCTGCTATATTCTGATTCATCAACTTTGGGGGGTTGTCATTGACGTCAGAAACTTTTACATTAATAGTTTTTCTGTTGGACAGTGGCGGGGAGCCCTTGTCAGTGACAGTTATAGTGATATTATATTCAGACACGCTCTCTCTGTCCAACATGTCATCAGTTACTATTGAATAATAACCAGACAAGGAAGACTCGATTTTAAAGGGTAAATCATTATTAATAGAGCATTCAACTAAACCGTTTCTCTCAGAGTCTTCATCATGCACATTAATGACGGCTACAGTTGTGCCTGGAAGGGCATCTTCAGAGATCGTGCTGGAAAATGACATGAGCTGAATAATAGGAGAGTTATCATTCACGTCAGTAACTTGGATAATAACTTTGCATGTGTCTGAATAACCCCCGTGGTCACTGGCCAGAACATTTAACTGATATGACTTTGATCTTTCATAATCTAACGAACCAGTGATTTTAATTTGTCCTGTTTTTTTGTCAACATCAAACAAATTCTTTGCCTCTTGATCGACATGAGCAAAAGTAAACGTGACTTCACCATTGACGCCTTTATCTGCGTCAGTTGCGCTGACAGCGGTGACCACTGTTCCTACAGGAGAGTTTTCCTGGACCTCTGCTTTATAAACCTGTTTACTACAGACTGGTGCATTATCGTTAATATCTAGTACTGTGATGTGAATACGTGCTGTTCCTGATCTCGGCGGTGTTCCTCCGTCTGACGCAACTAAAACCAGCGCGTGCTCCTCATCTTTCTCTCGATCTAACGGTGTTATTAAAACCATCTCCACAAACTGACTGCCATCAGACTGGCTTTGCATTTCTAGTTTAAAATGATCTGAGGGTTTTAGGGAATATTTCTGAATATAATTCAGACCAACATCGGAATCATCAGCGCGCTGTAATGCGTAACGGGTCCCGGGTGCAGCAGTTTCGACTATTTTTAAATGCATCTCCTCTTTGGAAAAGCTGGTGTATTGTCGTTCACATCCGTGACCTCCACAATCACACGATACAGTTGAATTGGATTCTCAAGTATTACCTCAAAACTAAAGCTGCAGGGCGTTGTTTTCTTACACAGCTCCTCTCGGTCGATTCGCTCTTTAACAACAAGGATGCCTTTGTCTCGGTTTAAATCAACATATTGTCGACTTCCTTTAGTTACAATCCGAGCGTTGCCTGAGACCAGTCTTTGCACATCCAATCCCAAATCTCTGGCAATATTTCCAACAAATGATCCCTCCGCCTGCTCTTCGGGAACGGAGTATCGAGCCTGTCCAGACACTGACTTCAGCGAACAGAGACAAAGAAGCACAGCAAGGCCGATACACGGACCTCTGAGAGCGGGCAACCCCAAAGAAGCCATTAAAAATAAATCCACCGATACAACAAGGGTAAATCCGTATAAAAGTGAATATAATCCAGAAGTGCAGAAGCCAAAATCAATCTGCGCAGTTTGAAACGACCGTCCTCTGTTACAGCAGAAAATGTCTGAGAATAAAGGGAGGATCACGACACAGTGATAAAGCCACAGTCAACAGCGGCGCTCTGAGTCCATTGAAGGTAATGTTGATTAAACAAATATTCAATATCTATCCAGAGGAGGCTTCAATAGCGACATTATTTCCCAAGTTAGAATAATGTTATTGTAAAATAGTATTTCTAAAGTTAGAGTGAAAGTTCAAATAGTCAAAAAAAAAAAAAAAGACAAAAAAAAAGACAAAGTCAAGCAAGATTAAAAAAGAGTGTTGGACTTCAGTCATGAGTAACATTAGATTTATGCTTCAGTAGTCACGAATTAAAATATAAACGTGTCAATTGAGGGAATACAATTATGCTGCAATACACTGCCATAGTAGAAAAACTGTTAAATGATGAATAACAACAGCAAGCAGTATTCACTATTCAGATATTAGAAATCAACACAGCAATGCAATTTGACAAACGTTGCTACATTTACAGTAAATATCTAGAGGTGTGTGTAACTACATTATATAGGGATTTTAGAATAATGTAATTTTAGAATAACATTATTCAAGTAGAAGTTAAAAGAACACTAAAGTGAGAGTAAAACCTATACATGATTGAAAACACAGATAATAATAATAATAATAATAATAATATAAAATAATAATAATAATAATAATATAAAACACCCCCTAAAATATATCAAACTACTGACAATTTGTTAAAAAAAGAAGGAAAAAAACAGAAATGTGTATATCAATCAGCAAAATTATGTAATCGGCCTCAGTTCTAAACAGCATAATGCACACAATAATAATAACAAAAAATAAAAATAAATCACAAAGTAAAAACATGAGCTTCTTGCCGTAGGGAGAGCGCTAAGGGCAGATGATGGAGACACAAATTCAGCACCAAGGACAGAGAACACGAGCGAGTAAAACAATCTAAAAAGAACAGAAAATAACTGTCCTGAGACAAATTGCTACTCATGTAAATATTTCCACCAACATAATTAAGAATACAGTCTCACCAGTGTAGAGGCTGTGGATCTCTGTTGTCCGTTCTGCGCAGACTCTGTACCGACGTCATCAACACTGACCAAACTTTGACTCATCGGCTGCATGTATTTAATGTCACTCTTTTTGGAGTCTGTGGTCCTGCACGTGTCGTAATTGTACACGTGCGGGAGAGTCGCTGTGCCCAGAGTGTCTGAGTAACGTGGAGGATAATATGGGATCACTGGCAGATTGGAGTGATACAGGACTCGAGACTGTCTCCATCTGTAGATTTTCACTGATATAATGACCACTACACACGTGATGAACAGAAAGGAGACCACAGCCAGAGCCAGCACTAAGTAAAAAGTCAGGTTGTCGTTGTACTCCTTGTCGTGTGAAAGTCCGTGAACTCAGACATTACTTCAGGAAAGCTGTCCGCCACCACCACGTTAACAATGACTGTAGCTGAACGAGAGGGCTGCCCGTTGTCCTCCACTATAACAGCCAGTCTCTGTTTGACTGCATCTTTATCAGTCACTTGGCGGATAGTTCTTATTTCTCCATTCTGTAAGCCCACTTCAAACAGCGCCCTGTCTGCGGCTTTCTGCAGTTTATAGGAGAGCCAGGCATTCTGTCCAGAGTCCACATCCACAGCCACCACTTTAGTGACCAGATAGCCCACATCTGCTGAACGAGGCACCATCTCAGCCATCAGAGAGCCCCCAGTCTGGACTGGGTACAGCACCTGAGGGCCGTTGTCGTTCTGGTCCTGAACCAGGATTTTCACCGTCACATTGCTACTGAGAGGAGGAGAGCCTCCGTCCTGCGCTTTGATGACGCACACAAACTGTTTGGTTTGTTCATAATCAAAGGAGCGCGCGGCACTAATGACTCCATTATCTGAATTAACAGAGATATAACCAGAAACTGGAGACCCGCCGATGTCACACTCCTCTAAAATATAAGACACACGCGCGTTCTGGTTTTCATCCGGGTCTTTGGCAACGACACTGAACACAGAAAAAGCGGGGGAGTTATTCTCTGTTATTGTGCGCTGTAGAGCGCACGTGTGAACACGGAGGGTTATCATTCACATCAGACATCTTTAGATTAAATGTTTTTGTCACTGAGAGTGGAGGCTTTCCTGAGTCTGACGCGATTACTGTGATGTTAAATTCTGAAACACTTTCTCGATCTAATGGCGCATTGGTGACCAGCGCGTAATAGTTTCTCACATTAGATTTAACTTCAACGGGGGCACTTCCCTCCACTGCGCACCTCACCTGTCCGTTCTCCCCTGAATCCAAGTCTTTCACATTAATTATACCGATGGTGGTGCCCACGGGAGAGTCTTCTGACACAGGACTAGAGAACGACATCACGTTAATAACAGGTGCATTGTCGTTTACGTCAATAATATCTATTTCTACTTTACACGTATCTGCAAGTCCTCCTTGATCTTTAGCCTCCACTCTGAACTCAATTTTCTTGTCTTTTTCAAAGTCAAGATCTTTATTCAAATATATGCCTCCAGTTATCTCATGAATAAAGAAATAGTCTGTCATAAATCCTTTTGATTTTGTAAATGAATACATTATATGCGCATTTACCCCGCTATCTAAATCAGTTGCATTAACTGTAAGAATATGAGTGCCTTTGGGAGAGTTTTCAGTCACAGTAGCTTTATAAATACTCTGATTAAACACAGGGGCATTGTCATTGGCATCTAACACGACTATATTTATATTTACTGTACCAGATCTCTGTGGATTCCTCCGTCAACAGCCACTAGTTTCAGATTAAGGCGCGGTCTTTCTCTCTGTCCAACGCATTCTGAAGCACCATCTGAATGTACTTAGTGCCGTCTGGATTTGCATGCTGTTTAAGATGAAAAAACACATTTGGAGTCAAGATATAATCTTTCAAACTGTTGTCCCCCACATCGGCATCTTCGGCAGTTTCCATCTCGAACCGTGATCCAATAGTTGCCGATTCACTAATTTCAAAATCTAATTGTTTGTTCTGAAATGTGGGCGCATTGTCGTTTACATCCAGCACCTCTATAGTCACCGGGTGTAACTCCATCGGGTTTTCCAATAAAATCTCAAAGGTGAAGCTGCAGGGCGTCACGTCTCCACAGAGCTGCTCTCTGTCTATCCGTTCGTTCACCACCAGAGTCCCTTTGTCTGTCTTCAGCTCCGCGCACTGGACATTTTCTCCAGTCACGATACGAGCTCGGCCTGAACGAAGCCGTTTTAGGTCCAAACCCAAGTCCTGTGCCACGTTACCAATAAGAGAGCCCTTCCTCATCTCCTCCGGGATTGAGTAGCGGATCTGGGCATCGCTTTGGACGATAAAAAACATCAGAAAAACACACAACGAGAAGGCTTGCGTAGAAGGCACGACGATTCGCCATTTCGGTATTCCAAGATCATGATATCCAAGTTGTTTTTCAAATGCCATCATAAATCTCACGGATGAGATACAAACATTAACCAAAGATAATCTTCTTAAATTGTGTAAATCCAGTGTTAGATATCCTATTTCGTCGGACTATGAGAGATGATGGCAGAAAAAGAAGCCGCTCCGGTCAGGGAGACAACATGCAGTGATGAGGGGGGGAAACCAGGCATGCACACAACGATCAAAACGACCCGAAGAACAACAGCGTCGCTAAGAGGCCAGAAACCGAAATTATAAACTGCAGGCACACACATAAAGGGATACTTCATGAGGACTTTATGACTGCCATTTCAGATACGTCAGCAAAAAAGAAGTTAACACCAAAGCATACAGGGAGTCTTAAGTGTCTCAATGCATAATATAAAAAACATACCACAAATATTACTCTCCCATACCGAATAAAACTTAATCATAGAATAGCAATAAATAATGAGTCTATCAACCAATACAACTGCTTACATAAACACTTAGACAATATCACAAGCCTGACATTACTTGCCCAAGATTATGTCACAAAAACACATACTATTATATCGTCTTTAAGTAAATACCCTGGGTTTCTGTCAGCTTGTTTAACATTTGGATTTGCTGTTGAAATAATGGAGAGATTTTTGTTGGATTCAAACAATTCAAACAATTCAAACAGCTATTGCAATGTTGTGTCAAAATAAACCACACAGAAAACCACTGCGGAGCAATGGACCACCATTGAAACCAACATTTTTCAATTCAATGTGCGTATTCAGCATCATGTAATACAGTTAAGAATACAGTCTCACCAGTGTAGAGGCTTTGGATCTCTGCTGTCCATTCTGCGCAGACTCTGTACCGACGTCATCAACACTGACCAAACTTTGACTCATCGGCTGCATGTATTTAATGTCACTCTTTCTGGAGTCTGTGGTCCTGCACGTGTCGTAATTGTGCACGTGCGGGAGAGTCGCTGTGCCCAGAGTGTCTGAGTAACGTGGAGGATAATATGGGATCACTGGCAGGTTGGAGTGATACAGGACGCGAGACTGTCTCCATCTGTAGATTTTCACTGATATAATGACCACTACACACGTGATGAACAGAAAGGAGACCACAGCCAGAGCCAGCACTAAGTAAAAAGTCAGGTTGTCGTTGTACTCCTTGTCGTGCGTAAAGTCCGTGAACTCAGACATTACTTCAGGAAAGCTGTCCGCCACCACCACGTTAACAATGACTGTAGCTGAACGAGAGGGCTGCCCGTTGTCCTCCACTATAACAGCCAGTCTCTGTTTGACTGCATCTTTATCAGTCACTTGGCGCATAGTTCTTATTTCTCCATTCTGTAAGCCCACTTCAAACAGCGCCCTGTCTGCGGCTTTCTGCAGTTTATAGGAGAGCCAGGCATTCTGTCCAGAGTCCACATCCACAGCCACCACTTTAGTGACCAGATAGCCCACATCTGCTGAACGAGGCACCATCTCAGCCACCAGAGAGCCCCCAGTCTGGACTGGGTACAGCACCTGAGGGCCGTTGTCGTTCTGGTCCTGAACCAGGATTTTCACAGTCACATTGCTACTGAGAGGAGGAGAGCCTCCGTCCTGCGCTTTGATAACGCACAGAAACTGTTTGGTTTGTTCATAATCAAACGAGCGCGCGGCACTAATGACTCCGTTTTCTGAATTCAAAGAGACAAAATTAGAAATGGGATTGCCGCTAATAATGTGTCATCCAAGATGTATGTTATTTTGGCATTTTGGTTCCAATCAGAGTCTCCTGCACTGACCGCAAAAATTGAATGTCCAGGAGAATTATTTTCAGTGACATACGCAGTATAGCTCAGCTTTCAAAAACCGGGGCATTGTCATTGACATCGGATATTTTAAGATGTAAAATAGAAGAACTTGAAAGAGAAGGACTTCCTAAGTCACTGGCTTTAATTGTTATATTATATTCTGACTGTGACTCTCGATCAAAGTATTGATTCGTGACTAAATTATAATATTTACTGAGGGACGACTCGATCTTAAATGGGAGCGCACCCTCAATCGAACACTTAATTTCACCATTCAAATCAGAGTCAGCATCTTTAATATTTAAAATAGCTATTGTTGTTCCAGGGGAGAATCTTCAGACACGGGGCTCGAAAATGACATAACATTTATTATTGGGGCATTGTCATTGACATCTGCAACTCAATAATTACTTTGCTGGTGCCCGTAAGGCCTCCGCGGTCCCTGGCTTCAACTCGCACCTCAAACTTCTTATTCTTTTCATAATCTATTTGGCCAGAAACTGAAATTAACCCAGAGTTTTCATCTATGGTAAATACTCCGTTTCCACTGCCTTTCATTTCAGAGAGACTGTACGTAATGATGCCATTTGAGCCACTATCCGCATCCGTGGCGTTTACTTTTATTATATGTGTTCCTTTCACTGTATTTTCCATCACAAATGCTTTGTACAGAGACTGGTTAAAAACCGGAATATTGTCATTTGCGTCTAAAACTGTAATATCGATACTGACTGTGCCTGATCTCTGTGGCACTCCCCCGTCAACAGCGATTAATTTTAAAGCAAGTCTCGGGCTCTGCTCTCTGTCTAAAGGCTTCTGAAGCACCATTTCGATATATTCACCGCCATCTGAACTTGTGTGTTGTTTTAATACGAAGTTTTCGTTCGGAGATAAAATGTATTCCTGCAATGCGTTTTGACCCACATCTGGATCCTTTGCGCTTCGGAGCGGGAAGTGGGCTCCTACCCCTGCAGATTCACTAATTTCCAAATGGATGTGCCTGTCCTTGTCCGGGAAAATGGGCGCGTGGTCATTTATGTCCAAAACCTCGACAGTTATCCTATGGAGCTCCATCGGGTTTTCTAAAATCATCTCGAAGCTGAAGCTGCAGGGCGTCACGTCTCCGCAGAGCTGCTCTCGGTCTATCCGCTCATTCACCACCAGAGTCCCTTTGTCTGCCTTCAGCTCCGCGTACTGGACATTTTCTCCTGTCACGATTCGAGCCCGACCAGAGCGGAGCCTTTTTAAATCCAAACCCAGGTCTTGGGCCACATTACCGATAACAGAGCCCCGTTTCATCTCCTCGGGTACCGAATACCGAATCTGACCGTGCGCCGCTGTAACCAGGAGTAGAAAAGACAAACATACTACACCCCGCTTTGATGCAGGGAAGAAATCATTTCTCCTGAATAAAAAAAGCGAGAGAGAAGTCCGAGATTCCATTATTTCAACAACCTAATGAGATGGATATGACTTAAACAAAAACTGTGCCAAGAAAATGGCATCTAAAATATAATAACGAGCATAGAGAGTAGTCCTGCGGTATGTTCACTGTCCACAGAATAAGCACTGAAATGGCGTCGTGATATGGAGGTGTAGTACAGCTGAGTGACGAGAGCCCAATGATTTGATCCCAGAACAACAGCGTCCCCAAGAGTACAAGGAGAATTAACACCAAACAGACTCGGCGTTGCGCTCACAATAAAGTGTGGAAGTGTGGGTTTGAAGAAAAAAGCTGCTCAAACGAGAGAAAGTCGTGAAGATAACGGTTTAAATTATGGTGTTGGAATAGTGAGAAATATGATCTGCACACAAATCAAACCGAAATAGCAATGGCATGGTTGTAATTAGAAATGTAATTAAAATTACATACCAAAACAAGTCAATTATTTAAGTAATAATGCTCTTTGACAAAACAACACAAATAATCTCTCTATTGGAATTTAAGAGAAACCCTGTAATTTAACCATGACAGAAACACGTTCTGAAACACTCACCGTTAAAATTACACAAAAAAACATATCTGACCTCAATATGAGTAGTTCTGACTTGCCATGTAAGAAAGGTCTACCAGTGAAATTAGTGTTTTGCATTGAAAACAAAGAAACACACAGATATACAGACACAAAGAAATCTACTTTCAGTAATCTAATTTCAAGTGCAATGAGATGATTATTCCTAATTTAAGTGCAGAAATACGTGCTCAAATCAAGGGCAAATTTCAAGAACATTTTAATAATTAATATTTTAAGTTTTGCAGTAAAAATGCACTAAGAACTGTATCTTGATTATTAAAAATAAATAACACATTTTGTCGCGAGAACAATGCTTTTTTGAGCTTGCTGCATCTCATCTTAAGCTGAAAAGTTCAATTATAAAAGGAAATGTCTAACCTCTAGAGGAGAGTCTGGCTCGTCCAGGATGCTCTTCTCGCTCTGTATCCGCTGCATCGTCCCTGTTGAACTGGGATCCATGATCAGCACGTTCTGACTACCAGCTCTGCCAAACTTACAGTCACTCTTTCTGGAGTCTGTGGTCCTGCACGTGTCGTAATTGTACACGTGCGGGAGAGTCGCTGTGCCCAGAGTGTCTGAGTAACGTGGAGGATAATATGGGATCACTGGCAGATTGGAGTGATACAGGACGCGAGACTGTCTCCATCTGTAGATTTTCACTGATATAATGACCACTACACACGTGATGAACAGAAAGGAGACCACAGCCAGAGCCAGCACTAAGTAAAAAGTCAGGTTGTCGTTGTACTCCTTGTCGTGCGTAAAGTCCGTGAACTCAGACATTACTTCAGGAAAGCTGTCCGCCACCACCACGTTAACAATGACTGTAGCTGAACGAGAGGGCTGCCCGTTGTCCTCCACTATAACAGCCAGTCTCTGTTTGACTGCATCTTTATCAGTCACTTGGCGGATAGTTCTTATTTCTCCATTCTGTAAGCCCACTTCAAACAGCGCCCTGTCTGCGGCTTTCTGCAGTTTATAGGAGAGCCAGGCATTCTGTCCAGAGTCCACATCCACAGCCACCACTTTAGTGACCAGATAGCCCACATCTGCTGAACGAGGCACCATCTCAGCCACCAGAGAGCCCCCAGTCTGGACTGGGTACAGCACCTGAGGGCCGTTGTCGTTCTGGTCCTGAACCAGGATTTTCACAGTCACATTGCTACTGAGAGGAGGAGAGCCTCCGTCCTGCGCTTTGACGCAGAACTGGAAATCCTTAATCTGCTCGTAGTCAAAGGAGCGCACTGCATGGATGACTCCATCTGCACTCACGGACACATATGAGGAGACTGGCACTCCGTTAACAGAGGAGTCCTCCAGTATGTAAGAGACACGCGCATTCTGGCTCCAGTCAGAGTCTGTGGCTTTCACTGTGAATATAGAGAGGCCTGGGCTGTTGTTTTCTACAATGTAGGCCTCATACGAGCTCCTGTCAAAGACAGGCGCGTTGTCATTCACATCAGAGAGGTGTAAGGAGAGAGTGACGCTACTGGAGAGGGAGGGCACGCCCTCATCTGAACACGTGACTGTGATGTTGTACTGAGAGGCTTGTTCTCTGTCTAAATTTACGTCTGAAACTATAGAATAAAATCCATTCGAAGTTGACTTTATTTTAAAAGGAACGTAATCGTTATACGCACTCTACATTTCCATTGTTTTCCGAGTCCGGATCATTTACGCTCAGCATGGCTATAACCGTGTCTGGGGGTGAGTCCTCTGTAAGAGACTCCGACTTAGAAACTATATTTATGTTGGGTTTATTATCATTCACATCAAGTACTTCAATTATTACCTTTGTGGAATCAGAAAGACCACCGTTATCTACAGCCTTTATGTCAATTTCGTAATTTTTTGCTTTTTCAAAGTTCAACTGGCCACTGAGTACTATTGTACCATTTTTAGAGTTAACTGTGAAAATGTGCAATAAATTCGGTCTATTGGTTGCAATCTTATAAATTACATCACCATTCAGGCCAATATCTTTATCTGACGCGCTCACAGTGACTACACTGGTGCCTTTGGGAGCGTTCTCCGGTATTTTCGCTCTGTACAGAGGTTTGGAGAAAACAGGCGCGTTGTCGTTTGCGTCTAACACAGTCACATGAATCTGCATTGTTCCGGACATAGGCGGCTCTCCTCCGTCTATAGCATTCAAAACCAAAGAGATGTGCGCTTGTTTCTCTCGATCTAGAGCTTTCTGTAAAATCATCTCAACTTTTTTACTACCATCCGCTTTATTTTCCAATTTTAATTCAAAGTTATCTGTGGGCTGAGTGAATATCTTTGCAATCCATTTACTCCAACATCCGCATCAAGTGCTTTATCAAGAATAAATTTTGATCCGATAGCAGTGGATTCACTAATTTCAAAGCGTTGTTCATTGTTACTAAATGTGGGTGAATTGTCGTTTATATCCATAATTTCCACAGTAATTCGAAACATTTCCATCGGATTTTCCAAGATTAACTGAAAATGTAAAGCACAAGGCGTCGACTCTCCGCAGAGCGTCTCTCTGTCTATCTTCTCCTGGATAAACAGCGCTCCCCTGTCTTTATTCAGACCGATGTATTCGACGCCATCTCCCGTATAAACACGAGCTTTACCAGATTTCAGTCGTTTCAAATCTATTCCCAAATCATGCGCTATGTTTCCAACAACGGAGCCTTTCGCCATTTCTTCAGGGATGGAGTAACTGACCTGACCGAGCGCCGAGCCCAGGCACAAAACACACAGAAGCAGCTGCAGTTTTCTGCGCGTCATTCTCCCGTTCACAGTCGTTTCCATTGCGCACGAAGAACAAAATAAAATCCACTCCAAACGACACGTAAACATGTACTCTTAAATAATGGAAAAGGTTTCTGCAAAATAGGCTATAAATCCATCGTATTTATGAAAATTTCGACAAGAGCCTCGAGAATTGTGTGTCCTCTTGTATGTCTTGTATAACAAGAAAAAGGAAGAGGCTCCACAAAGGAATTGTCCGAGTTTGCAGTAAATATGTCAACAGCGACCCTTTGAGTACAATTTCTAAACTACAACAAGCTCAGGCGAATACACAAGCCCAGCAAAGTAGATAAAAAAGATCAGAAAGGAAAAAAAAAAAAGAAGTTAATAATAATAATAATAATAATAATAATAATAATAATAATAATAATAATAATAATAAAATGTTTTCCCCGAGTGAATAATATACATATTTTAAATTCTGATGTAAGTAAAATAAATTAGAATATATGGCTTACAACAACAAAACGAGTCAAAGTTTAGTAGTCAGGGTACATGGAAGCTGTCCAAGGTGCTGAAGACTGTGCCTCTAAAACCGTATAACTCAGAGTCATTATAACAAAACAAAAAACAATAATGAAAAAAGGAAGTAAAAACAGGCCTGCAGGCTTGTAAACATACAAGGGATTCTATCATTGCTCAAGGCTATATGTGAATGCAAAGGAGGGAACGGTTCCTTAATAGAAAGTGATGTAAGATTCAAACTATATAGGAATGGGCACATAAATGTTACCATTACATTTAAATATCTGTACATTTTGAACAATAACGTGTTTATTAATGTAAATATAGTTTCTAACCTCTAGAGGAGAGTCTGGCTCGTCCAGGATGCTCTTCTCGCTCTGTATCCGCTGCATGTCCCTGTTGAACTGGGATCCATGATCAGCACGTTCTGACTACCAGCTCTGCCAAACTTACAGTCACTCTTTCTGGAGTCTGTGGTCCTGCACGTGTCGTAATTGTACACGTGCGGGAGAGTCGCTGTGCCCAGAGTGTCTGAGTAACGTGGAGGATAATATGGGATCACTGGCAGATTGGAGTGATACAGGACGCGAGACTGTCTCCATCTGTAGATTTTCACTGATATAATGACCACTACACACGTGATGAACAGAAAGGAGACCACAGCCAGAGCCAGCACTAAGTAAAAAGTCAGGTTGTCGTTGTACTCCTTGTCGTGCGTAAAGTCCGTGAACTCAGACATTACTTCAGGAAAGCTGTCCGCCACAACCACGTTAACAATGACTGTAGCTGAACGAGAGGGCTGCCCGTTGTCCTCCACTATAACAGCCAGTCTCTGTTTGACTGCATCTTTATCAGTCACTTGGCGGATAGTTCTTATTTCTCCATTCTGTAAGCCCACTTCAAACAGCGCCCTGTCTGCGGCTTTCTGCAGTTTATAGGAGAGCCAGGCATTCTGTCCAGAGTCCACATCCACAGCCACCACTTTAGTGACCAGATAGCCCACATCTGCTGAACGAGGCACCATCTCAGCCACCAGAGAGCCCCCAGTCTGGACTGGGTACAGCACCTGAGGGCCGTTGTCGTTCTGGTCCTGAACCAGGAGCTTAACTTGGACCACTGAGCTCAGAGGAGGGGAGCCAGCGTCACGCGCAGTCACATTGAATTCAAACAATTTTATTTGTTCATAATCAAACGATTTTGCTGCAGATATGACGCCACTTTCTGAATTCACAGAAACTAAAGAATTTAAAGACGCGCCATTTATTTGTTTTTCCTCCAGGAAATAAGAGATACGAGCGTTTTGGCCCCAGTCCGCATCACGAGCCCGTACAGTAAATATAGATAATCCAGGTGAGTTATTCTCTGGTACTGTCCTACTATATTCTGATTCATCAAACTTTGGGGGGTTGTCATTGACGTCAGAAACTTTTACATTAATAGTTTTTCTGTTGGACAGTGGCGGGGAGCCTTGTCAGTAACAGTTATAGTGATATTATATTCAGACACGCTCTCTCTGTCCAACACGTCATCAGTTACTATTGAATAATAACCAGACAAGGAAGACTCAATTTTAAAGGGTAAATCATTATTAATAGAGCATTCAACTAAACCGTTTCCCTCAGAGTCTTCATCATGAACATTAATGACGGCTACAGTTGTGCCTGGAAGGGCATCTTCAGAGATCGTGCTGGAAAATGACATGAGCTGAATTATAGGCGAGTTATCATTCACGTCAGTGACTTGGATAATAACTTTGCATGTGTCTGAATAACCCCCGTGGTCACTGGCCAAAACATTTAACTGATATGACTTTGATCTTTCATAATCTAACGAACCAGTGATTTTAATTTGTCCTGTTTTCGAGTCAACATCAAACAACAGTTTCGCCTGTTGACCGACATGAGCAAAAGAAAACGTGACTTCACCATTGACGCCTTTATCTGCGTCAGTTGCGCTGACAGCGGTAACCACTGTTCCTACAGGAGAGTTTTCCTGGACCTCTGCTTTATAAACCTGTTTACTACAGACTGGAGCATTATCGTTAGCATCTAGTACTGTGATGTGAATACGTGCTGTTCCTGTTCTCGGCGGTGAGCCTCCGTCTGACGCAACTAAAACCAGCGCGTGCTCCTCATCTTTCTCTCGATCTAACGGTGTTATTAAGACCATCTCCACAATCTGACTGCCATCAGGCTGGCTCTGCATTTCTAGTTTAAAATGATCCGAGGGTTTAGAGAATATTCTGAATATAATTCAGACCAACATCGGAATCATCAGCGCGCTGTAATGCGTAACGGGTCCCGGGTGCAGCAGTTTCAACTATTTTTAAATGCATCTCCTCTTTGGGAAAAGCTGGTGTATTGTCGTTCACATCCGTGACCTCCACAGTGACACGATACAGTTGAATTGGATTCTCAAGAATTACCTCAAAACTAAAGCTGCAGGGCGTTGTTTTTTCACACAGCTCCTCTCGGTCGATTCGCTCTTTAACAACAAGGATGCCTTTGTCTCGCTTTAAATCAACATATTGTCGACTTCCTTTAGTTACAATCCGAGCGTTGCCTGAGACCAGTCTTTGCACATCCAATCCCAAATCTCTGGCAATATTTCCAACAAATGATCCCTCCGCCTGCTCTTCGGGAACGGAGTATCGAGCCTGTCCAGACACTGACTCCAGCGAAAAGAGACAAAGAAGCACAGCAAGGCCGATACACGGACCTCTGAGAGCGGAACACCTCAAAGAAGCCATTAAAAATAGATCCACCCATACAAAGAGGGTAAAATCCGTATAAGAGTGAATGATTTCCAAATGTGTAGAAGCCAAAATGAATCTGTGCAGTTTGAAACGTCCGTCCTCTGTTACAGCAAAAATGTCTGAATAAGGGAAGGAACATGACACAGAAGCCTTTACAAAACAGCCCATAGTCAACAGCGGCGCTCTGAGTCCATACAAGGGATTGCGGTGCCTACATTGTTGACAAATATACAGGATGGTAGTTTAAAATAATCATAGAATTCAGAGTAATGCAATTGAAAAATATATTTAAGAAAAAAAACATAGTTTACACAACGTGCAGGCCAAAATTATAAAAGAGTAGATTAAAATACTGGTCTTCAATAATGAGTAAGTGTTCGAGTGTAAAAATCTGATTAATGGTTCAGGTACGAAATTTTCATATCATGTCAACTCAAGAAAAAAATAATAATAACGGAGCAATACTATACATTACTACAAGTCGGCACGTGTGGAAATTGTATGTACAATATATATATATAATATATATATATATATATATAGCAAGCAATGGAAATATAAGAATACAGTCTCACCAGTGTAGAGGCTGTGGATCTCTGTTGTCCATTCTGCGCAGATTCTGTACCGACGTCATCCACACTGACCAAACTTTGACTCATCGGCTGCATGTATTTAATGTCACTCTTTCTGGAGTCTGTAGTCCTGCACGTGTCGTAATTGTACACGTGCGGGAGAGTCGCTGTGCCCAGAGTGTCTGAGTAACGTGGGGGATAATATGGGATCACTGGCAGATTGGAGTGATACAGGACGCGAGACTGTCTCCATCTGTAGATTTTCACTGATATAATGACCACTACACACGTGATGAACAGAAAGGAGACCACAGCCAGAGCCAGCACTAAATAAAAAGTCAGGTTGTCGTTGTACTCCTTGTCGTGCGTAAAGTCCGTGAACTCAGACATTACTTCAGGAAAGCTGTCCGCAACCACCACGTTAACAATGACTGTAGCTGAACGAGAGGGCTGCCCGTTGTCCTCCACTATAACAGCCAGTCTCTGTTTGACTGCATCTTTATCAGTCACTTGGCGGATAGTTCTTATTTCTCCATTCTGTAAGCCCACTTCAAACAGCGCCCTGTCTGCGGCTTTCTGCAGTTTATAGGAGAGCCAGGCATTCTGTCCAGAATCCACATCCACAGCCACCACTTTAGTGACCAGATAGCCCACATCTGCTGAACGAGGCACCATCTCAGCCACCAGAGAGCCCCCAGTCTGGACTGGGTACAGCACCTGAGGGCCGTTGTCGTTCTGGTCCTGAACCAGGATTTTCACAGTCACATTGCTACTGAGAGGAGGAGAGCCTCCGTCCTGCGCTTTAATGACGCACAAACACTGTTTGGTTTGTTCATAATCAAACGAGCGCGCGGCACTAATGACTCCATTTTCTGAATTAACAGAGATATAACCAGAAACTGGAGACCCGCCGATGTCACACTCCTCTAAAATATAAGACACACGCGCGTTCTGGTTTTCATCCGGGTCTTTAGCAACGACACTGAGCACAGAAAACCCGGGGGAGTTATTCTCTGTTATTGTCGCGCTGTAGAGCGCACGTGTGAACACTGGAGGGTTATCATTCACATCAGAGATCTTTAAAATAAATGTTTTTGTCACTGAGAGTGGAGGCTTTCCTGAGTCTGAGGCGATTACTGTGATATTAAATTCTGAAACACTTTCTCGATCTAATGGCGCATTGGTGACCAGCGCGTAATAGTTTCTCACATTAGATTTAACTTCAACGGGGGCACTTCCCTCCACTGCGCACCTCACCTGTCCGTTCTCCCCTGAATCCAAGTCTTTAACATTAATTATACCTATGGTGATGCCCACGGGAGAGTCTTCTGACACAGGACTAGAGAACGACATCACGTTAATAACAGGTGCATTGTCGTTTACGTCAATAATGTCTATTTCTACATCACACTTATCTGTGAGTCCTCCTTGATCGTGTGCCTCTACTCGGAACTTAAATTTATCACATTTTTCAAAATCCAAGTCTTTTGCAACAATAATCGCTCCGGAAAAATGATTTATTTCAAAGTAACCACCTATTGGTGCTTTAGATTTTGAAAATGAGTAAGTTACTTGACCATATGCACCACTGTCTTTATCAGTAGCATTAACAGTAAGAATGTGAGTGCCTTTGGGAGAGTTTTCAGTGACAGTCGCTTTATAAATACTCTGATTAAACACAGGGGCATTGTCATTGGCATCTAACACGACTATATTTATATTTACTGTACCAGATCTTTGTGGACTTCCTCCGTCAACAGCCACTAGTTTTAGATTAAGGTGCGGCTCTTTCTCTCTGTCTAACGCATTCTGTAGAACCATTACACTGTATTTACTCCCGTCGGGATTAACATGTTGTGTTAAAGCAAAGTTATCATTTGGAGACAAGTTATAATTTTGCAAACCATTTTCCCCAACATCAGCATCCCGCGCAGCTTCTAAATCATATCGTGATCCAATCGTCGCTGATTCACTAATTTTCAAATCAAATTGTTTGCTCTGAAAAATGGGCACGTTGTCGTTTACATCCAGCACCTCAATAGTCACCGGGTGTAACTCCATCGGGTTTCCAATAAAATCTCAAAGGTGAAGCTGCAGGGCGTCACGTCTCCGCAGAGCTGCTCTCTGTCTATCCGTTCATTCACCACCAGAGTCCCTTTGTCTGTCTTCAGCTCCGCGTACTGGACATTTTCTCCAGTCACGATACGAGCTCGGCCTGAACGAAGCCTTTTAGGTCCAAACCCAAGTCCTGTGCCACGTTACCAATAAGAGAGCCCTTCCTCATCTCCTCCGGGATTGAGTAGCGAATCTGGGCATCGCTTTGAATAAAAATAACATCAGAAAAACACAGGACGACATCGCTGGTGCAGATGAAACGAAGACTCGCCATTTTGACGTACCAAGATAAAGATATCCACCCTGTTTTCCACAGGCCATAGTAAAACGCATCAACAGGAAAAACAAGCTTTTAAAATCACGCTTCGATAATTTCAATGTGCAACGCCAGTCTTAGTACACTGATTTCTTTAAGGTATACGGTTAAGCTAAAGACTGACTGAGAAGATGCACTGGTCCTGGACACAAAACGCAGTGATAGGAGGGAGTAGCACAGACCCACAGCACGCTCACTACAACACACAGGACAACAGCGTCGCTAAGAGGACACACACAATAACGACTGCACTGTAAATCTGACCTTCAATGATTTAATGTCTATTATTTCAATTCAGGAAGTGAAATGACACTAAACGTGCACACAAATAAATAAATAAATACAACAAGCAATTAAACACAATCAACAACATATGGATTCACATGAGTTCAGAAGTAAAAGCCTTGTCAGATTTACATGCGATACAATTCCAACATTTACACGAATAAAGTGACCTAAAATCTAATTAAAAATATGAATACAAATGACCTACACTATTATGAAACAAAAGACTATTATAGACTTAATAGTTTAAGTTTAAGAATTATTAGGTTGATTAACGGATTATAATACTGTAATATAGAAGGAGTGCTTGCAATAAACTTAAATCAGCACCGTGGACAGCACATGTAAGGCTGGAAGAGTGGACGAAATCGTATTGTCTGATACAAGTTCTGCAAGTTGCTCAAATACACATTTCCAGGGGAGGACAAAATAACCACAATGGTAATATAAACTATATCACCTCGATACATGTCTGAGAACAGATATACAACATATTGCATGGTTGTAAGGAATTATATTTATTCAAGTACATGTGAGTATTATTTGATGTAGTAGTACTTCTTGGAATAGTTTTATCCAACACATTTTTTTCCTACTCGAGTAACTATATTTTGAAGTACCAGTATATGTGTACTATTTGAGTGTATCATTTGGACACTTTTTCCACCTCGAATAGATATTTGACAAACGTTTAGTGTTGAGAGATGAATGAAGGTTTACTGATTTTTTCTATTGTAACTTTAATTAACTTTAATGTACATTAAATTAATAATTATTAGACTAATCTAATTTTAGGGTGCATTCTTTGTAAATATCAAATACGTTTCTATATTATTTTTCTTATTTTGTTTGTTACTTTAAAACACGCAGTTGCGCAGTACTCAGGTAATAATTTCATATAACTTTTTTCCTTTCAGTCGAGTAATTGTCACTACTTTTTACTTACAATTTGTAAAATGACTAGTGACCTGTGTGTGTTAGTTTGAAAGCACACGGACTCAGAAAACAAACATGTGCGAATGTAAATATTTGCAGACTTGAAACAAGCGACACATATTATTAATAAAGCACCGCTAGGCAAAACAAGAAAGCATTGCGTCATGACTGTTGGCGTCACTCAACCAAGACATATGAACAAATTAAAAATACAGTCTCACCAGTGTAGAGGCTGTGGATCTCTGCTGTCCATTCAGCGCAGACTCTGTACCGACGTCATCCACACTGACCAAACTTTGACTCATCGGCTGCATGTATTTAATGTCACTCTTTCTGGAGTCTGTGGTCCTGCACGTGTCGTAATTGTACACGTGCGGGAGAGTCGCTGTGCCCAGAGTGTCTGAGTAACGTGGAGGATAATATGGGATCACTGGCAGATTGGAGTGATACAGGACGCGAGACTGTCTCCATCTGTAGATTTTCACTGATATAATGACCACTACACACGTGATGAACAGAAAGGAGACCACAGCCAGAGCCAGCACTAAGTAAAAAGTCAGGTTGTCGTTGTACTCCTTGTCGTGCGTAAAGTCCGTGAACTCAGACATTACTTCAGGAAAGCTGTCCGCCACCACCACGTTAACAATGACTGTAGCTGAACGAGAGGGCTGCCCGTTGTCCTCCACTATAACAGCCAGTCTCTGTTTGACTGCATCTTTATCAGTCACTTGGCGGATAGTTCTTATTTCTCCATTCTGTAAGCCCACTTCAAACAGCGCCCTGTCTGCGGCTTTCTGCAGTTTATAGGAGAGCCAGGCATTCTGTCCAGAGTCCACATCCACAGCCACCACTTTAGTGACCAGATAGCCCACATCTGCTGAACGAGGCACCATCTCAGCCACCAGAGAGCCCCAGTCTGGACTGGGTACAGCACCTGAGGGCCGTTGTCGTTCTGGTCCTGAACCAGGATTTTCACAGTCACATTGCTACTGAGAGGAGGAGAGCCTCCGTCCTGCGCTTTGATGACGCACAAACACTGTTTGGTTTGTTCATAATCAAAGGAGCGCGCGGCACTAATGACTCCATTATCTGAATTAACAGAGATATAACCAGAAACTGGAGACCCGCCGATGTCACACTCCTCTAAAATATAAGACACACGCGCGTTCTGGTTTTCATCCGGGTCTTTTGCAACGACACTGAGCACAGACAAACCGGGGGAGTTATTCTCTGTTATTGTCGCGCTGTAGAGCGCACGTGTGAACACTGGAGCGTTATCATTCACATCAGAGATCTTTAGATTAAATGTTTTCTTCACTGAGAGTGGAGGCTTTCCTGAGTCTGAGGCGATTACTGTGATGTTAAATTCTGAAACACTTTCTCGATCTAATGGCGCATTGGTGACCAGCGCGTAATAGTTTCTCACGTTAGACTTAACTTCAACGGGGCACTTCCCTCCACTGCGCACCTCACCTGTCCGTTCTCCCCTGAATCCAAGTCTTTCACATTAATTATACCGATGGTGGTGCCCACGGGAGAGTCTTCTGACACAGGACTAGAGAACGACATCACGTTAATAACAGGCGCATTGTCGTTTACGTCAATAATATCTATTTCTACTTTACAAGTATCTGTCAGTCCTCCGTGATCTTTAGCTTCAATCCAGAACTCAAATTTCTTATCTTTTTCGAAATCAATTTCCTTTGCGACAAATATAACTCCCGTGGATGGTTGTATTTCAAAGAAACCTGCTGCCGATGTTTTTGATTTAGAAAAGGAATAGCTAACCTGACCATTTGCATCTACATCTATATCAGTGGCATTAACAGTAAGAATATCAGTCCCTTTAGATGAGCTTTCAGACACAGTAGCTTTATAAATACTCTGATTAAACACAGGGGCATTGTCATTGGCGTCTAACACGACTATATTTATATGAACTGTACCAGATCTCTGTGGACTTCCTCCGTCAACAGCCACTAGTTTCAGATTAAGGCGCGGCTCTTTCTCTCTGTCCAACGCATTCTGAAGCACCATCTGAATGTACCTACTGCCGTCTGGGTTCAAGTGTTGTTTCAAAACAAAATTATCATTTGCCGTATTTGCAGTTAGAATATAATCTTTCAACCCATTCACTCCAACATCAGCATCATCGGCACTTTCGAGAACGAAGCGTGATCCAATCGTGGCGGATTCGCTGATTTCAAAATCTAAGTGTTTGCTCTGAAAAGTGGGCGCATTGTCGTTTACATCCAGCACCTCTATAGTCACCGGGTGTAACTCCATCGGGTTTTCCAATAAAATCTCAAAGGTGAAGCTGCAGGGCGTCACGTCTCCGCAGAGCTGCTCTCTGTCTATCCGCTCATTCACCACCAGAGTCCCTTTGTCTGTCTTCAGCTCCGCGTACTGGACATTTTCTCCAGTCACGATACGAGCTCGGCCTGAACGAAGCCTTTTTAGGTCCAAACCCAAGTCCTGTGCCACGTTACCAATAAGAGAGCCCTTCCTCATCTCCTCCGGGATTGAGTAGCGGATCTGGGCATCGCTTTGAATGAAAAATGACATCAGAAAAAACACGACGACATCATTGGTACAGATGGAACGAAGACTCGCCATTTTGATTTTCCAATGAAATAACAACTAAATCTCTTGTAGAATGCCATAATAAACAAACAGTAATATCCAAAGTCTTATAAATCGTGTGTAATCAAAATCATAAATCCAGTGCTAGATATAAGGCTATGTTGAGTTGTATTTGGAGATATGAATGCGGACTGCGAGCCGCACTGGTCTTCGACACACAACTCAATGATGGGAGGGAATAGCACAGATCCACACACAGCTCAAAACCACTCACAGGACAACAGCGTCGCTATGAGGCTAAAATAAGAAACTATGCGAATGCAAAATAGGTCTCCATTTCATTTTTTTTGTGGGAAATGTAGCTTTCATGTAAACAGGGAGACACATAAAAGTAAATATTTCTCAAAATATTAACCTGAAAAACACATCACACAGCTTTATAGCAAGTCGATTTAGAAAAAGTGGCTTTCATTCTATTTCAAGAAACCAAGGAAAGACTCAGTTATAGCAGTTGTCCTGTTGTCCTGCTACATACCAGATCTATTCAATTAAACACATGATTCTCAAAGCTTTTTTTTTTTTTTTTTAAATCAATACATTTGATAACAAAACATCCATTTATATGTTACTACTTTGATTTCCAATATTAGACCTTTTTCAAAAGTGAAAAAATGTTGAAACAGTGAACATTTCAAATCAAATCAGAACCATGGACAGGGCTTCGACGTTTGAATGAAAATATTGACTATTGATGCTCTGGCATTAAAATTAGATCGAGAAATAGTTAAAAATATTAATGAACAACATACACACAAACATACAAACAAACAAACAAACAAACAAACAAACAAACAAACAAACAAACATATACCAATAAAAACATGTTACATTAATAATTAAATTGGGACATAACCAATACAAGAGTGTTACATTTCAAATGAAGTGCAAAAGAGCAAATCATAATTTCAATCAGATTCACTCAAACAAATTTGCTCTATATTGTTGATGAGTATTTGTGCTGCAGTATTTTAACAAATAAAATACAGTCTCACCAGTGTAGAGGCTGTGGATCTCTGTTGTCCGTTCTGCGCAGACTCTGTTCCGACGTCATCAACACTGACCAAACTTTGACTCATCGGCTGCATGTATTTAATGTCACTCTTTCTGGAGTCTGTGGTCCTACACGTGTCGTAATTATACACGTGCGGGAGAGTCGCTGTGCCCAGAGTGTCTGAGTAACGTGGAGGATAATATGGGATCACTGGCAGATTGGAGTGATACAGGACGCGAGACTGTCTCCATCTGTAGATTTTCACTGATATAATGACCACTACACACGTGATGAACAGAAAGGAGACCACAGCTAGAGCCAGCACTAAGTAAAAAGTCAGGTTGTCGTTGTACTCCTTGTCGTGCGTAAAGTCCGTGAACTCAGACATTACTTCAGGAAAGCTGTCCGCCACCACCACGTTAACAATGACTGTAGCTGAACGAGAGGGCTGCCCGTTGTCCTCCACTATAACAGCCAGTCTCTGTTTGACTGCATCTTTATCAGTCACTTGGCGGATAGTTCTTATTTCTCCATTCTGTAAGCCCACTTCAAACAGCGCCCTGTCTGCGGCTTTCTGCAGTTTATAGGAGAGCCAGGCATTCTGTCCAGAGTCCACATCCACAGCCACCACTTTAGTGACCAGATAGCCCACATCTGCTGAACGAGGCACCATCTCAGCCACCAGAGAGCCCCCAGTCTGGACTGGGTACAGCACCTGAGGGCCGTTGTCGTTCTGGTCCTGAACCAGGATCTTAATTGGGACCACTGAGCTCAGAGGAGGGGAGCCAGCGTCACGCGCAGTCACATTAAATTCAAACATTTTATTTGTTCATAATCAAACGATTTTGCTGCAGATATGACGCCACTTTCGGTATTAACATAAACTAAAGAATTTAAAGACGCGCCATTTATTTGTTTTCCTCCAGGAAATAAGAGATACGAGCGTTTTGGCCCCAGTCCGCATCACGAGCCCGTACAGTAAATACAGAAAATCCAGGTGAGTTATTCTCTGGTACTGTCCTACTATATTCTGATTCATCAAACTTTGGGGGGTTATCATTGACGTCAGCAACTTTTACATTAATAGTTTTTCTGTTGGACAGTGGCGGGGAGCCCTTGTCAGTGACAGTTATAGTGACATTATATTCAGACACGCTCTCTCTGTCCAACACGTCATCAGTTACTATTGAATAATAACCAGACAAGGAAGACTCGATTTTAAAGGGTAAATCATTATTAATAGAGCATTCAACTAAACCGTTTCTCTCAGAGTCTTCATCATGAACATTAATGACGGCTACAGTTGTGCCTGGAAGGGCATCTTCAGAGATCGTACTGGAAAATGACATGAGCTGGATTATAGGCGAGTTATCATTCACGTCAGAGACTTGGATAATAACTTTGCATGTGTCAGAATAACTGCCTTGGTCACTGGCCAGAACATTCAAATAATAGGACTTTGATTTTTCATAATCAAGTTTACCGGTGACTGTGATTTCCCCTGTTTTAATATTAACGCTAAACAGATTATTCACATCTTTCATCACGCGAGACAAAGCATATACAACTTCACCATTGGCGCCTTTATCTGCGTCAGTTGCGCTGACAGCGGTGACCACTGTTCCTACAGGAGAGTTTTCCTGGACCTCTGCTTTATAAACCTGTTTACTACAGACTGGTGCATTATCGTTAGCATCTAGTACTGTGATGTGAATACGCGCTGTTCCTGATCTCGGCGGTGCGCCTCCGTCTGACGCAACTAAAACCAGCGCGTGCTCTTCATCTTTTTCTCGATCTAACGGTGTTATTAAAACCATCTCCACAAACTGACTGCCATCAGGCTGGCTTTTCATGTCTAGTTTAAAATGATCTGAGGGTTTTAGTGCATATTTCTGAATATCATTTAGGCCAACATCGAGGTCATGAGCTGTGTCTAACGCAAATCGAGTTGCTGTTGCAGCAGTTTCAACAATTTTCAAATGTATTTCCTCTTTGGGAAAAGCTGGTGTATTATCGTTCACATCCGTGACCTCCACAGTGACACGATACAGTTGAATTGGATTCTCAAGAATTACCTCAAAACTAAAGCTGCAGGGCGTTGTTTTTTCACACAGCTCCTCTCGGTCGATTCGCTCTTTAACAACAAGGATGCCTTTGTCTCGGTTTAAATCAACGTATTGTCGACTTTCTTTAGTTACAATCCGAGCGTTGCCTGAGACCAGTCTTTGCACATCCAATCCCAAATCTCTGGCAATATTTCCAACAAATGATCCCTCCGCCTGCTCTTCGGGAACGGAGTATCGAGCCTGTCCAGACACTGACTTCAGCGAACAGAGACAAAGAAGCACAGCAAGGCCGATACACGGACCTCTGAGAGCGAGCCACCTCAAAGAAGCCATTAAAAATAGATCCACCGATACAACAAGGGTACAGTCCGTTTGAAACAAGTTAAATCCAAATGATGTGTAAAAGCCAGAATGAATCTGCGCAGCTTGAAACGACCGTCCTCTGTTACAGCAGAAAATGTCTGAGTAGAATAAGGGAAGGAACATGACACAGAAGCCTTTACAAAAAAGCCCATAGTCAACAGCGGCGCTCCGAGTCTGTACAAGGTATTGCTGTGCCTACAGTGTTGACAAATACAGTAGATTAATATACAATATTTATAGAAAATGGTTATACAACATGCAGACACGAGTAATAAAGCAATAGATGAAAATACTAGGCTTCAATAATTAGTAACTGCTCGAGTGTAAAAATATGATAAATGGTTCAGGTTCGACCACCTCAAATTATAATAATCATGTCAACACAAGTCGAGACGTGTGTAATTGTATTATAAAAGACTACTAGCTCACAGACCAAATCCCAAGAAAAATAGACATAATGCAGTTTCAGGAAATCAGTTTACTGGAAACAGAACATAAACTTAGATATATTACGTCTCTGAAATATAATTAAAGTTGTTTATCCACTGAGAGCATGGATTAATAATAATAACACTCATCATCATCATCATCATCATCATCATCATCATCATCATCATCATCATCATCATCATCATCATCATCATCATCATCATCACCACCACCACCACCACCACCATGATGCATGTAACGGTTACAAAACCTATGCCGAACACTTTAACATTAAAATGACACAAGATAATAGGAACAATACATAAAAAAACAGATATTCTTAAACATTATGTCGTCATAAACATAAATCCATTGATAAAACATAAAGTAAAGCATTAGCTTCCATCCGTAGGACAGCAACTATTTGCCGAGGGATAATGGAGAAAGCAAAAAAACAAAAAAACAAAAAAAACATTCAGCACCAAGGACAGAGCTCCGGAGTGACCAAACGAATGACCAGACAACTGTCCTGAGAAATAAAGTACAATTACTGATGTGAATTGTCTGAAAGTTCGCTTGAACAACTCATCACGTGAACTGCACATGTACAGAGAATGCAGCGCGTTGCTCAGTTGTTTGCGCTCGGGGATAATGAAAGCAGACTCAGAAACCTCTTTTTCTTACTTTTGGTCTGCGTTTTATAAACAAGTATACGTTTATGATAATGTTACACTGTTGTAGTCCTTTGTGATGAAAATTGTGAACATAATGTATGTTAAAGCGAGTTTGCTTTTACTTTTTGAACTGCGTGACCAATTAGTGCATTCACGATGCCGCTGCGTGCTGTACTTTGCAAAGGTTTCCTGTTTGCAATAATAAGCTCTGCAAATGTGGACTTAGACTCTATTTGTGTTATAGTATTAATACGCTACTGTGTTTGAGGGCAATGCATTTACTGATACTTTTGTACTGCACTGAGGGCTATCGTGCTACAGTGACATAATCCATGGCCACTTAAAGGTGCAGAGGCGCTGACAGTAAATGGCCTATAGTGAGGAATTTTACTACACTATATTAAAGTAATTGTTTATCTTCTGTACTGTAGGTCAAGTTTATTTATTTATAAAGCACATTTAAAACAACATTGCTGCCCAAAGTGCAGTACTGTACTGTTGTAAATTATGGCAATTGGTATATAGTATTGTATAGAATTATTATTAAAATTAAAATTATTATTACTACTACTACTACTACTACTACTACTACTACTACTACCACCAATACATTATTCCTTTAATTTATTTTTAGACCACATTTACACTGACATCCTGCTGTTGAAATAAAGGTGTTAAATGATTCTCTGACCGGAATCCTTCTGCAGCGCTCTCATCCTAAAACAAACCACTAGTCAATACTGTATATGCATATTTCCAAAACAGAATTAAAAATACAGTCTCACCAGTGTAGAGGCTGTGGATCTCTGCTGTCCATTCTGCGCAGACTCTGTACCGACGTCATCCACACTGACCAAACTTTGACTCATCGGCTGCATGTATTTAATGTCACTCTTTCTGGAGTCTGTGGTCCTGCACGTGTCGTAATTGTACACGTGTGGGAGAGTCGCTGTGCCCAGAGTGTCTGAGTAACGTGGAGGATAATATGGGATCACTGGCAGATTGGAGTGATACAGGACGCGAGACTGTCTCCATCTGTAGATTTCACTGATATAATGACCACTACACACGTGATGAACAGAAAGGAGACCACAGCCAGAGCCAGCACTAAGTAAAAAGTCAGGTTGTCGTTGTACTCCTTGTCGTGTGTAAAGTCCGTGAACTCAGACATTACTTCAGGAAAGCTGTCCGCAACCACCACGTTAACAATGACTGTAGCTGAACGAGAGGGCTGCCCGTTGTCCTCCACTATAACAGCCAGTCTCTGTTTGACTGCATCTTTATCAGTCACTTGGCGGATAGTTCTTATTTCTCCATTCTGTAAGCCCACTTCAAACAGCGCCCTGTCTGCGGCTTTCTGCAGTTTATAGGAGAGCCAGGCATTCTGTCCAGAGTCCACATCCACAGCCACCACTTTAGTGACCAGATAGCCCACATCTGCTGAACGAGGCACCATCTCAGCCACCAGAGAGCCCCAGTCTGGACTGGGTACAGCACCTGAGGGCCGTTGTCGTTCTGGTCCTGAACCAGGATTTTCACAGTCACATTGCTACTGAGAGGAGGAGAGCCTCCGTCCTGCGCTTTGATGACGCACAAACACTGTTTGGTTTGTTCATAATCAAAGGAGCGCGCGGCACTAATGACTCCATTTTCTGAATTAACAGAGATATAACCAGAAACTGGAGACCCGCCGATGTCACACTCCTCTAAAATATAAGACACACGCGCGTTCTGGTTTTCATCCGGGTCTTTAGCAACGACACTGAGCACAGAAAAACCGGGGGAGTTATTCTCTGTTATTGTCGCGCTGTAGAGTCCACGTGTGAACACTGGAGAGTTATCATTCACATCAGAGATCTTTAAATTAAATGTTTTTGTCACTGAGAGTGGAGGCTTTCCTGAGTCTGAGGCGATTACTGTGATGTTAAATTCTGAAACACTTTCTCGATCTAATGGCGCATTGGTGACCAGCGCGTAATAGTTTCTCACATTAGATTTAACTTCAACGGGGCACTTCCCTCCACTGCGCACCTCACCTGTCCGTTCTCCCTGAATCCAAGTCTTTCACATTAATTATACCGATAGTGGTGCCCACGGGAGAGTCTTCTGACACAGGACTAGAGAACGACATCACGTTAATAACAGGTGCATTGTCGTTTACGTCAACAATGTCTATTTCTACATCACACTTATCTGTGAGTCCTCCTTGATCTTTGGACTCAACAAGGAACTCAAATTTCTTTTCTTTTCAAAATCCAATTCCTTTGCTACAGAAATTGTTCCAGAAATATGATTTATTTCAAAGTAACCTCCTATTGGGGCCTTAGATTTCGAAAAGGAGTAAGTTACTTGACCATATGCACCACTGTCGTTATCAGTGGCATTGACAGTAAGAATTAGAGTGCCTTTGGGTGAATTTTCAGTCACAGTGGCTTTATACATACTCTGATTAAACACGGGGGCATTGTCATTGGCATCTAACACGACTATGTTTATATTTACTGTGCCAGATCTCTGTGGGCTTCCTCCGTCAACAGCCAATAGTTTCAGATTAAGGCGCGGCTCTTTCTCTCTGTCTAACGCATTCTGAAGCACCATTACACTGTATTTACTCCCGTCGGGATAAACATGTTGTGTTAAAGCAAAGTTATCATTTGGAGACAAATTATAATTTTGCAAACTATTTTCACCAACATCAGCATCCCGGGCAGCTTCTAAATCATATCGTGATCCTAGCGTTGCTGATTCACTGATTTCCAAATCAAATTGTTTGCTTTGAAACACGGGGGCATTATCGTTTACATCCAGCACCTCTATAGTCACCGGGTGTAACTCCATCGGGTTTTCCAATAAAATCTCAAAGGTGAAGCTGCAGGGCGTCACGTCTCCGCAGAGCTGCTCTCTGTCTATCCGCTCATTCACCACCAGAGTCCCTTTGTCTGTCTTCAGCTCCGCGTACTGGACATTTTCTCCAGTCACGATACGAGCTCGGCCTGAACGAAGCCTTTTAGGTCCAAACCCAAGTCCTGTGCCACGTTACCAATAAGAGAGCCCTTCCTCATCTCCTCCGGGATTGAGTAGCGGATCTGGGCATCGCTTTGAAGGAAAAATGACATCAAAAATATACACGACGACATCGTTGGTGCAGATGGCACGAAGACTCGCCATTTTGATTTTCCAAAGAAATAACTACTACATCTCTTGTAAAATGCCATAATAAACAAACAGTAATATCCAAAGTCGTATAAATCGTGTGTAATCAAAATCCTATATCGAATGCTCAATATGAGGCTGTTAGCTCTATTTGGAGATATGAATGCGGACTGCGAGCCGCACTGGTCTTTGACACAAACCTCAATGATGGGAGGGAATAGCACAGATCCACACACAGCTCAAAACCACTCACAGGACAACAGCGTCGCTATGAGGCTAAAATAAGAAACTATGCGAATGCAAAATATGTCACCATTCTATTCTTCTTGAGGGAAATGTAGCTTTCATGTAAACAGGGAGTAATATAAAAGTAAATATCCCCCAAAATATTAACGGAAAAAAC
Organism: Neogobius melanostomus; assembly: GCA_007210695.1. Taxonomy (NCBI): domain Eukaryota; kingdom Metazoa; phylum Chordata; class Actinopteri; order Gobiiformes; family Gobiidae; genus Neogobius; species Neogobius melanostomus. Next base: position 61,459 of record VHKM01000517.1, read on the forward strand.
GCATCACACAGCATTATGGCAAGATGATTTCCCAAAAGTGCTGAAAGTAGATTTGTTTTCCTTCAAGAAACCAAGGAAAGCCTCAATTATAGTAGTTGTCGTGTTGTCCTGCTACATACCAGATCTAACGACAAGTTTCTGAAATCAATACATTTTATAACAAAACATAACATCCATTTATATGAAACTATTTTCACTTCAAATATTAGCCTTCATTCAAAAGTGGAATAAATGTTGAAACAGATTACATTTCAAATCAACACCATGGACAGGGCTTCAGAGTCTGACAGGAAATATTGACTATTGACGCTCTGGCTGAAACATTATATAGACAGTTAAAAATATTAATAACCAACAAACATAATACATTAATAAGTGAAGTGGGACATAACGAATTCAAGAGCTGCAACAAGTCTGTTAAACCTCTAATGAAGTACAAAACAGCAAATCAAAATATCCGTCAAGTTCACTGAAACAATATTACAACAATATAATATTTCTATTAAGAATACAATCTCACCAGTGTAGAGGCTGTGGATCTCTGTTGTCCATTCTGCGCAGACTCTGTACCGACGTCATCAACACTGACCAAACTTTGACTCATCGGCTGCATGTATTTAATGTCACTCTTTCTGGAGTCTGTGGTCCTGCACGTGTCGTAATTGTACACGTGCGGGAGAGTCGCTGTGCCAGAGTGTCTGAGTAACGTGGAGGATAATATGGGATCACTGGCAGGTTGGAGTGATACAGGACGCGAGACTGTCTCCATCTGTAGATTTTCACTGATATAATGACCACTACACACGTGATGAACAGAAAGGAGACCACAGCCAGAGCCAGCACTAAGTAAAAAGTCAGGTTGTCGTTGTACTCCTTGTCGTGTGTAAAGTCCGTGAACTCAGACATTACTTCAGGAAAGCTGTCCGCCACCACCACGTTAACAATGACTGTAGCTGAACGAGAGGGCTGCCCGTTGTCCTCCACTATAACAGCCAGTCTCTGTTTGACTGCATCTTTATCAGTCACTTGGCGGATAGTTCTTATTTCTCCATTCTGTAAGCCCACTTCAAACAGCGCCCTGTCTGCGGCTTTCTGCAGTTTATAGGAGAGCCAGGCATTCTGTCCAGAGTCCACATCCACAGCCACCACTTTAGTGACCAGATAGCCCACATCTGCTGAACGAGGCACCATCTCAGCCACCAGAGAGCCCCCAGTCTGGACTGGGTACAGCACCTGAGGGCCGTTGTCGTTCTGGTCCTGAACCAGGATTTTCACAGTCACATTGCTACTGAGAGGAGGAGAGCCTCCGTCCTGCGCTTTGATGACGCACACACACTGTTTGGTTTGTTCATAATCAAAGGAGCGCGCGGCACTAATGACTCCATTTTCTGAATTAACAGAGATATAACCAGAAACTGGAGACCCGCCGATGTCACACTCCTCTAAAATATAAGACACACGCGCGTTCTGGTTTCATCCGGGTCTTTAGCAACGACACTGAGCACAGAAAAGCCGGGGGAGTTATTCTCTGTTATTGTCGCGCTGTAGAGCGCACGTGTGAACACTGGAGGGTTATCATTCACATCAGAGATCTTTAGATTAAATGTTTTCTTCACTGAGAGTGGAGGCTTTCCTGAGTCTGAGGCGATTACTGTGATGTTAAATTCTGAAACACTTTCTCGATCTAATGGCGCATTGGTGACCAGCGCGTAATAGTTTCTCACATTAGATTTAACTTCAAAGAAGGCACTTCCCTCCACTGCGCACCTCACCTGTCCGTTCTCCCCTGAATCCAAGTCTTTCACATTAATTATACCGATGGTGGTGCCCACGGGAGAGTCTTCTGACACAGGACTAGAGAACGACATCACGTTAATAACAGGCGCATTGTCGTTTACGTCAATAATTTCTATTTCTACATCACATGAATCTGTGAGTTCTCCTGATCTTTAGCCTCAACACGGAACTCAAATTTCTTATATTTTTCAAAATCCAAGTCTTTTGCAACAAAAATTGTCCCGGAAATGTCATTTATTTCAAAGAAAGCACCTATCGGGCCTTAGTTTTGGAAAAGGAGTATGTTACTTGACCGTTTGCCCCACTGTCAATATCACTTGCATTTACGGTCAGTACGTGTGTGCCTTTGGGTGAATTTTCAGTCACAGTGGCTTTATAAATACTCTGATTAAACACAGGGGCATTGTCATTGGCATCTAACACGACTATATTTATATTTACTGTGCCAGATCTCTGTGGGCTTCCTCCGTCAACAGCCACTAGTTTTAGATTAAGGCGCGGCTCTTTCTCTCTGTCTAACGCATTCTGTAGAACCATCACACTGTATTTACTCCCGTCGGGATTAACTTGTTGTTTAAATTAAAGTTATCATTAGGAGACAAATTGTAGTTTTGCAAACCATTTTCACCAACATCAGCATCCCGGGCAGCTTCTAACCCAAATCGTGATCCAATAGTCGCTGATTCACTAATTTTAAATCCATTGTTTGTTCTGAAAAGTGGGCGCATTGTCGTTTACATCCAACACCTCAATAGTAACCGGGTGTAACTCCATCGGGTTTTCCAATAAATCTCAAAGGTGAAGCTGCAGGGCGTCACGTCTCCGCAGAGCTGCTCTCTATCTATCCGCTCATTCACCACCAGAGTCCCTTTGTCTGTCTTCAGCTCCGCGTACTGGACATTTTCTCCAGTCACGATACGAGCTCGGCCTGAACGAAGCCTTTTTAGGTCCAAACCCAAGTCCTGTGCCACGTTACCAATAAGTGAGCCTTTCCTCACCTCCTCCGGGATTGAGTAGCGGATCTGGGCATCGCTTTGAATGAAAAATAACATCAACAACATACACGACGACATCGTTGGTGCAGCTGGCACGAAGACTCGCCATTTTGATTTTCCAATGAAATAATATCTACCTATGTTTTCAAAGGCCATAATTAAGTCATCAATAAGATCAACAAGCTCTTACAATCGATTCTAATCCAGGGTAAAAAAAATATTTGCTCTGTATGTATCCGTTCTTTCAGCTGTATTTGCTGAGATGAAGTCGGACTGAGAACTGCTTAACATGCAGTGATGGGAGGCAATAGCACCCACAGAGAACTCAAAAGAACTCACAGGACAACAGCGTCGCTAAGAGGTGAAAAGCAGAAACAGACAACTCAGGGACATGAATAGATATTCCCCGTGAAGCGCATAACACACCAGGTAGAAGAGACGGTATCATTTTAATTTGTTATATTTAGAATGTGCATGGGGCGGATTCAAATATATATGAACACAGTCTAAGATTACCCACTTATCTTAACACTGTTTAAATAAAGAAGTAGAAGGGAAAAAAAGAGAACAATTCAATTACACCATCTCTTTTCAAACAGGAGCTATATTTATGCAATTGTTTGGAAGAAAAATGACACACAAATAAATGTATTTGTTAATGCAGAATTTTAGTAATGAACATATTATACTGTCAGAATAAAAAAAGAAAAGAACATCCTTGTAAGGCCCGACTGAATATATTTGAACTCAAAGAAGTGAATCCCATATCAGCACCACAGACAGTGTGCGCGGAAAAAATAATCACTGGACGAATTTCTGACATGAGATGAAAATATAACAAATAGGAATACAGAAAAAAACACCGAGCAAATCTCCAAAGGTTTCGATAATCACTCTCTACTAAAATAAATTTCATAACACGACTGTTAACAGTATGGATGTTGGGAAGCGTGTAATAAATTAAGGCGCCATGCTCACCAGTGTAGAGGCTGTGGATCTCTGCTGTCCATTCTGCGCAGACTCTTTTCCAACGTCATCAACACTGACCAAACTTTGACTCATCGGCTGCATGTATTTAATGTCACTCTTTCTGGAGTCTGTGGTCCTGCACGTTTCGTAATTGTACACGTGCGGGAGAGTCGCTGTGCCCAGAGTGTCTGAGTAACGTGGAGGATAATATGGGATCACAGGCAGATTGGAGTGATACAGGACGCGAGACTGTCTCCATCTGTAGATTTTCACTGATATAATGACCACTACACACGTGATGAACAGAAAGGAGACCACAGCCAGAGCCAGCACTAAGTAAAAAGTCAGGTTGTCGTTGTACTCCTTGTCGTGTGAAAAGTCCGTGAACTCAGACATTACTTCAGGAAAGCTGTCCGCCACCACCACGTTAACAATGACTGTAGCTGAACGAGAGGGCTGCCCGTTATCCTCCACTATAACAGCCAGTCTCTGTTTGACTGCATCTTTATCAGTCACTTGGCGGATAGTTCTTATTTCTCCATTCTGTAAGCCCACTTCAAACAGCGCCCTGTCTGCGGCTTTCTGCAGTTTATAGGAGAGCCAGGCATTCTGTCCAGAGTCCACATCCACAGCCACCACTTTAGTGACCAGATAGCCCACATCTGCTGAACGAGGCACCATCTCAGCCACCAGAGAGCCCCCAGTCTGGACTGGGTACAGCACCTGAGGGCCGTTATCATTCTGGTCCTGAACTAGGATTTTCACAGTCACATTGCTACTGAGAGGAGGAGAGCCTCCGTCCTGCGCTTTGATGACGCACAAAAACTGTTTGGTTTGTTCATAATCAAAGGAGCGCGCGGCACTAACGACTCCATTTTCTGAATTAACAGAGATATAATCGGAAACTGGAGATCCGCCGATGTCACACTCCTCTAAAATATAAGACACACGCGCGTTCTGGCTTTCATCCGGGTCTTTAGCAACTACACTGAGCACAGAAAAACCGGGGGAGTTATTCTCTGTTATTGTTTCGCTGTAGAGCGCACGTGTGAACACTGGAGGGTTATCATTCACATCAGAGATCTTTAAATTAAATGTTTTTATGACTGAGAGTGGAGGCTTTCCTGAGTCTGAGGCGATTACTGTGATGTTAAATTCTGAAACACTTTCTCGATCTAATGGCGCATTGGTGACCAGCGCGTAATAGTTTCTCACATTAGATTTAACTTCAACGGGGGCACTTCCCTCCACTGCGCACCTCACCTGTCCGTTCTCCCCTGAATCCAAGTCCTTCACATTAATTATACCGATGGTGGTGCCCACGGGAGAGTCTTCTGACACAGGACTAGAGAACGACATCACGTTAATAACAGGCGCATTGTCGTTTACGTCAATAACATCTATTTCTATTTTACAAGTATCTGTCAAACCACCTTGGTCTTTGGCCTCCACTCGAAATTCCAGCTTTTTATCTTTTTCGAAATCTACTTGTTTGGTTAAAAACACACCTCCTGTGACATCATCAATTTCAAAGAAATCTGATATTGACGCTTTTGATTTGAAAAGGAGTACGTTACTTTTCCATTTGTTCCGGTGTCTATATCAGTGGCATTTACTGTCAGAATGTGAGTCCCTTTGGGTGAGTTTTCAGTCACAGTGGCTTTATAAATACTCTGATTAAACACAGGGGCATTGTCATTGGCATCTAATACGACTATATTTATATTTATGGTACCAGATCTCTGTGGATTTCCTCCGTCAACAGCCACTAGTTTTAGATTAAGGTGCGGCTCTTTCTCTCTGTCTAACGCATTCTGAAGCACCATCTGACTGTACTTAGTGCCGTCAGGATTATTGTGTTCCTTCAAAAGAAAATGGTCATTTATATTTAAAATATATTCCTGCAAACCATTTTCTCCAACATCAGAATCGCCTGCCGCCTCCAAGTCAAAACGTGATCCAATCGTTGTTGATTCGCTTATTTCAAAATCCAAGTATTTTCTCTCAAATGTGGGCGCATTGTCGTTTACATCCAGCACCTCTATAGTCACCGGGTGTAACTCCATCGGGTTTTCCAATAAAATCTCAAAGGTGAAGCTGCAGGGCGTCACGTCTCCGCAGAGCTGCTCTCTGTCTATTCGCTCATTCACCACCAGAGTCCCTTTGTCTGTTTTCAGCTCCGTGTACTGGACATTTTCTCCAGTCACGATACGAGCTCGGCCTGAACGAAGCCTTTTAGGTCCAAACCCAAGTCTTGTGCCACGTTACCAATAAGAGAGCCCTTCCTCATCTCCTCCGGGATTGAGTAGCGGATCTGGGCATCACTTTGAAGAAAAAATGACATCAGAAAAAACACGACGACATCGTTTGTGCAGATGGCACGGAGACTCGCCATTTTGATTTTCCAATGAAATAACAACTAAATCTCTTGTAAAATGCCATAATGAAAAACTGTAATATCTGAAATCTAATAAAAATTGTCTTGATAAAAGCATAAATCCAATGCTTGGCTTAATTGAGCTGTATTTGGAGATATGAATGCGGACTGAGGACCGCTCTGGTCTTCGACACAAAACTCAGTGATGGGAGGGAATAGCACAGATCCACAGAAAGCTCATAAGAACTCACAGGACAACAGCGTCGCTATGAGGCCAAAAGCCCACTATACAACTTCAAACTATTTCGCCAGCTTAGTCTTTTTTGGAGGGGAATTAAGCTTTTCATGTTGATTCAGGGAGTCAAATAAAAACAAATATGCAACTTGATATTAAATTAAACAATGCATCACGTGGCAATCTGGCAAGCCAATGCAGCAAAGGAGTTCAAGGTTAAGATTTAAAGAAACAAAGCAAAAAATAAACTTATACTAAAGGTTGAACGTTAAACAATATATTATACACTACCACTAGACCTATTTGCGTAACGACAGATGCCTAAAATCGTTGAACAATAATCACAGTTCATCTCAAGACATCTATTTATCTCTTACTACTTTGAGTCAAAACATTAGCATTCATTTCAAAACGGAGACCGAGACGACACAGAAAAGAGCATTAGGAAATCAGCACCAAGGACAGAGTTTAAAGCGTGTGGTGGGGGTTCAAAATTCTGACCATAAAAGTTACTAAATAAATTAAATGATATTCTAAGCCCGGCTGGATGACTGTAATGCACTTTATTTGGGAATGAATCAGTCCTGCATTTCCCGACTGCACCTAGAGCAAAATATGGCAGCACGTATTTTAACTGACACATGGAAATTCGAGCACATCACCCCAATTGATATTCTCTTCACTGGCTGCCTGTGCATTTAGGATCCATTTTAATTTGCGTTTATTTGTTTTCAAATGCTTAAATAGTGCTGCCACTTTGTACCTCACTGAGCACTTCCAACACTACTCTCCTTCTGGGACTCTCAGTTCATCTGACCAGCTCCTCCTCAGCGTCCCAAAGACCAATTGGAAGATTAAAGGGGACCGGGCTTTGCAGTGGCAGGACACAATTTGTGGAATGAGTTTCCATTATTTAAAAGACAGGCCCATTCTGTACCTGTTTTCAAATATCGTCTTAAAACACAATATTTAAATTTGGCGTTAGACAGTTGTGTATTTGTTTTCGTTTATTTGTTTTCACTGTTTATACGTTATACGTTTGCTGTTTGTATCTTGTAGCACTTTGGTCAACTTTGTTGTTTTTAAAGTGTGTTATAAATAAAGTTGAACATTTTAAGAGCTGAAACAAGTAAGAGAAAACAATTCCTATGAAAAGAAAATTACCAAAGTATGGAACAATTGCTATTGATTTGTCTCCAACAATATTACCGCACATCGTTTATGAAATAGCAGTGAAATTATTAAAAATACAATCTCACCAGTGTAGAGGCTTTGGATCTCTGTTGTCCATTTTGCGCAGACTCGGTCCCGACGTCATCAACACTGACCAAACTTTGACTCATGGGCTGCATGTATTTAATGTCACTCTTTCTGGAGTCTGTGGTCCTGCACGTGTCGTAATTGTACACGTGTGGGAGAGTCGCTGTGCCCAGAGTGTCTGAGTAACGTGGAGGATAATATGGGATCACTGGCAGATTGGAGTGATACAGGACGCGAGACTGTCTCCATCTGTAGATTTTCACTGATATAATGACCACTACACACGTGATGAACAGAAAGGAGACCACAGCCAGAGCCAGCACTAAGTAAAAAGTCAGGTTGTCGTTATATTCCTTCTCGTGTGTAAAGTCCGTGAACTCAGACATTACTTCAGGAAAGCTGTCCGCCACCATCACGTTAACAATGACTGTAGCTGAACGAGAGGGCTGCCCATTGTCCTCCACTATAACAGCCAGTCTCTGTTTGACTGCATCTTTATCAGTCACTTGGCGGATAGTTCTTATTTCTCCATTCTGTAAGCCCACTTCAAACAGCGCCCTGTCTGCGGCTTTCTGCAGTTTATAGGAGAGCCAGGCATTCTGTCCAGAGTCCACATCCACAGCCACCACTTTAGTGACCAGATAGCCCACATCTGCTGAACGAGGCACCATCTCAGCCACCAGAGAGCCCCCAGTCTGGACTGGGTACAGCACCTGAGGGCCGTTGTCGTTCTGGTCCTGAACCAGGATTTTCACAGTCACATTGCTACTGAGAGGAGGAGAGCCTCCGTCCTGCGCTTTAATGACGCACAAACACTGTTTGGTTTGTTCATAATCAAAGGAGCGTGCGGCACTAATGACTCCATTTTCTGAATTAACAGAGATATAACCAGAAACTGGAGACCCGCCGATGTCACACTCCTCTAAAATATAAGACACACGCGCGTTCTGGTTTTCATCCGGGTCTTTGGCAACGACACTGAGCACAGAAAAACCGGGGGAGTTATTCTCTGTTATTGTTGCGCTGTAGAGCGCACGTGTGAACACTGGAGGGTTATCATTCACATCAGAGATCTTTAGATTAAATGTTTTTGTCACTGAGAGTGGAGGCTTTCCTGAGTCTGACGCGATTACTGTGATGTTAAATTCTGAAACACTTTCTCGATCTAATGGCGCATTGGTGACCAGCGCGTAATAGTTTCTCACATTAGATTTAACTTCAACTGGGGCACTTCCCTCCACTGCGCACCTCACCTGTCCGTTCTCCCCTGAATCCAAGTCTTTCACATTAATTATACCGATGGTGGTGCCCACGGGAGAGTCTTCTGACACAGGACTAGAGAACGACATCACGTTAATAACAGGCGCATTGTCGTTTACGTCAATTATTTCTATTTCTACATCACACTTATCTGTGAGTCCTCCTTGATCTTTGGCCTCAAGACGGAACTCAAATTTCTTATCTTTTTCAAAATCCAAGTCCTTTGCCACAGAAATTGTTCCAGAAATATGATTTATTTCAAAGTAACCTCCTATTGGGGCCTTAGATTTCGAAAAGGAGTAAGTTACTTGACCATATGCACCACTGTCGTTATCAGTGGCATTGACAGTAAGAATTAGAGTGCCTTTGGGTGAATTTTCAGTCACAGTAGCTTTATAAATACTCTGATTAAACACAGGGGCATTGTCATTGACATCTAACACGACTATGTTTATATTTACTGTACCAGATCTCTGTGGACTTCCTCCGTCAACAGCCACTAGTTTTAGATTAAGGCGTGGCTCTTTCTCTCTGTCTAACGCATTCTGTAGAACCATTACACTGTATTTACTCCCGTCAGGATTAACATGTTGTTTTAAAGCAAAGTTATTATTAGGCGACAAATTATAGTTTTGCAAACCATTTTCACCAACATCAGCATCCCGGGCAGCTTCTAAATCATATCGTGATCCTAGCGTTGCTGATTCACTGATTTCCAAATCAAATTGTTTGCTTTGAAACAGGGGGGCATTGTCGTTTACATCCAGCACCTCTATAGTCACCGGGTGTAACTCCATCGGGTTTTCCAATAACATCTCAAAGGTGAAGCTGCAGGGCGTCACGTCTCCGCAGAGCTGCTCTCTGTCTATCCGCTCATTCACCACCAGAGTCCCTTTGTCTGTCTTCAGCTCCGCGTACTGGACATTTTCTCCAGTCACGATACGAGCTCGGCCTGAACGAAGCCTTTTTAGGTCCAAACCCAAGTCTTGTGCCACGTTACCAATAAGAGAGCCCTTCCTCATCTCCTCCGGGATTGAGTAGCGGATCTGGGCATCGCTTTGAAGGAAAAATGACATCAGAAAAAAACACGACGACATCATTGGTGCAGATGGAACGAAGACTCGCCATTTTGATTTTCCAATGAAATAACTACTAAATCTCTTGTAGAATGCCATAATAAACAAACAGTAATATCCAAAGTCGTATAAATCGTGTGTAATCAAAATCCTATATCGAATGCTCGATATGAGGCTATGTTAGCTCTATTTGGAGATATGAATGCGGACTGAGAGCCGCACTGGTCTTCGACATACAACTCAATGATGGAAGGGAATAGCACAGATCCACACACAGCTCAAAAAACTCACAGGACAACAGCGTCGCTATGAGGCCAAAATAAGAAACTATGCGAATGCAAAATGTGTCACCATTCTATTCTTCTTTGAGGGAAATGTAGCTTTCATGTAAACAGGGAGTAATATAAAAGTGAATATTACCAAGAAAATTAAAGAAAAAACCGCATCACACAGCATTATGGCAAGATAATTTCCCAAAAGTGCTGAAAGTAGATTTTTATTCTTCTTCAAGAAACCAAGGAAAGCCTCAATTATAGTAGTTGTCCTGTTGTCCTGCTACATACCAGATCTAACGACAAGTTTCTAAAAGCTTTTGATAATCTATAAATGTTATTAAAAAAAAAAAACATATCATTCCATTTATATGAAACTATTTTGACTTCAAATATTAGCCTTCATTCAAAAGTGGAATAAATGTTGAAACAGATTACATTTCAAATCAACACCATGGACAGGGCTTCAGAGTCTGACAGGAAATATTGACTATTGACGCTCTGGCTGAAACATTATATAGACAGTTAAAATATTAATAACCAACAAACATAATACATTAATAATTGAAGTGGGACATAACGAATTCAAGAGCCGCAACAAGTCTGTTAAACCTCTAATGAAGTACAAAACAGCACATCAAAATATCCGTCATGTTCACTCAAACAATATTACAACAATATAATATTTCTATTAAGAATATAGTCTCACCAGTGTAGAGGCTGTGGATCTCTGCTGTCCATTCTGCGCAGACTCTGTACCGACGTCATCAACACTGACCAAACTTTGACTCATCGGCTGCATGTATTTAATGTCACTCTTTCTGGAGTCTGTGGTCCTGCACGTGTCGTAATTGTACACGTGTGGGAGAGTCGCTGTGCCCAGAGTGTCTGAGTAACGTGGAGGATAATATGGGATCACTGGCAGATTGGAGTGATACAGGACACGAGACTGTCTCCATCTGTAGATTTTCACTGATATAATGACCACTACACACGTGATGAACAGAAAGGAGACCACAGCCAGAGCCAGCACTAAGTAAAAAGTCAGGTTGTCGTTGTACTCCTTGTCGTGTGAAAAGTCCGTGAACTCAGACATTACTTCAGGAAAGCTGTCCGCCACCACCACGTTAATAATGACTGTAGCTGAACGAGAGGGCTGCCCGTTGTCCTCCACTATAACAGCCAGTCTCTGTTTGACCGCATCTTTATCAGTCACTTGGCGGATAGTTCTTATTTCTCCATTCTGTAAGCCCACTTCAAACAGCGCCCTGTCTGCGGCTTTTTGCAGTTTATAGGAGAGCCAGGCATTCTGTCCAGAGTCCACATCCACAGCCACCACTTTAGTGACCAGATAGCCCACATCTGCTGAACGAGGCACCATCTCAGCCACCAGAGAGCCCCCAGTCTGGACTGGGTACAGCACCTGAGGGCCGTTGTCGTTCTGGTCCTGAACCAGGATTTTCACAGTCACATTGCTACTGAGAGGAGGAGAGCCTCCGTCCTGCGCTTTGATGACGCACAAAACTGTTTGGTTTGTTCATAATCAAAGGAGCGCGCGGCACTAATGACTCCATTTTCTGAATTAACAGAGATATAACCAGAAACTGGAGACCCGCCGATGTCACACTCCTCTAAAATATAAGACACACGCGCGTTCTGGTTTTCATCCGGGTCTTTAGCAACGACACTGAGCACAGAAAAACCGGGGGAGTTATTCTCTGTTATTGTCGCGCTGTAGAGCCCACGTGTGAACACTGGAGGGTTATCATTGACATCAGAGATCTTTAGATGAAATGTTTTTGTCACTGAGAGTGGAGGCTTTCCTGAGTCTGAGGCGATTACTGTGATGTTAAATTCTGAGACACTTTCTCGATCTAATGGCGCATTGGTGACCAGCGCGTAATAGTTTCTCACATTAGATTTAACTTCAACGGGGGCACTTCCCTCCACTGCGCATCTCACCTGTCCGTTCTCCCCTGAATCCAAGTCTTTAACATTAATTATACCGATGTGGTGCCCACGGTAGAGTCTTCTGACACAGGACTAGAGAACGACATCACGTTAATAACAGGCGCATTGTCGTTTACGTCAGTAACGTGTATTTCAACATCACACGTATCTGTGAGTCCTCCTTGATCTTTAGCCTCCACACGGAACTCAAATTTCTTATCCTTTTCAAATCCAAATCTTTTGCCACCAAAATGGTTCCAGAAACATGATTGATGTCAAAGTAACCACCTACTGGGGCCTTAGTTTTGGAAAAGGAGTATGTTACCTGACTGTTTGCCCCACTGTCAATATCAGTGGCATTTACGGTAAGTACGTGAGTGCCTTTGGGTGAGTTTTCAGTCACAGTAGCTTTATAAATACTCTGATTAAACACAGGGGCATTATCATTGACATCTAACACGACTATGTTTATATGTACTGTCCCAGATCTCTGCGGACTTCCTCCGTCAACAGCCACTAGTTTCAGATCAAGGCGCGGCTTTTTCTCTCTGTCTAACGCATTCTGTAGAACCATCACACTGTATTTACTCCCGTCAGGATTAACGTGTTGTTTTAAACCAAAGTTATCATTTGGAGACAAATTATAGTTTTGCAAACCATTTTCACCAACATCAGCATCCAGGGCAGCTTCTAACCCAAATCGAGTTCCTAGCGTGGCTGATTCGCTGATTTCAAAATCTAATTGTTTGCTCTGAAAAGTGGGCGCATTGTCGTTTACATCCAGCACCTCTATAGTCACCGGGTGTAACTCCATCGGGCTTTCCAATAAAATCTCAAAGGTGAAGCTGCAGGGCGTCACGTCTCCGCAGAGCTGCTCTCTGTCTATCCGCTCATTCACCACCAGAGTCCCTTTGTCTGTCTTCAGCTCCGCGTACTGGACATTTTCTCCTGTCACGATACGAGCTCGGCCTGAACGAAGCCTTTTTAGGTCCAAGCCCAAGTCTTGTGCCACGTTACCAATAAGAGAGCCCTTCCTCATCTCCTCCGGGATTGAGTAGCGGATCTGGGCATCGCTTTGAATAAAAAATAGAATCAGAAAAACACACGACGACATCGTTGGTGCAGATGAAACGAAGACTCGCCATTTTGATTTTCCAAAGCAATAACCACTTAATTGCTTTTTTAACGCCATCATTAAACCAACACCAATATCCAAATTATGTCTTTAAAATAGAGCGTGTTCAAAAGTATAAATCCAATGTGAGATAAATGGCTTCTTTCAGCTGCATTTGTAAAGGCGGACTGACAGCCGCTCTGGTCTTCGACACAAAACGCAGTGATAGGAGGGAGTAACAGAGATCCATTGAAAGCTCAAAACCACTCACAGGACAACAGCGTCGCTATGAGGCCACACACTATATGACTGCACACTAAGTCACAATGTTATTCTTTTTGTGTGTGGAAATGTTACTTTAAAATTAATTAAGGGAGGGAAAATATGCCCCGTAATATTAAATGAAACAACGTATCAAATGCCAGTCTGGGAAGTCAGCACAGAAAAGGAGCAAAAAGTTGAGAATTAGTTTATTTCAAGAACCAGGATAAAACACTCCATTGCAGCAAATGCTTCAAAAACAATGTCACATACCAGACTCATTCAAATTGCTTAAAGACAAGTGTCTCACATCTTTTAGGAAAAACGAAACATCAATTTATCCATTCCATCACTACATTCATTCAAAAAAAGATTAGCCTTCGATCTTCAATGGAGACCGACAGAAAGTCATTATTAAATCAGTACCATGGACAGAGCTTCACCGCGTGACATGGAAAGGTGTTTACAAATGAATAAATTAATGAACGTCTCAAAGGCAAATATATATAAACAAATAAACAAATCAAGGCTGAAGCAAACTTGTGAAAAAACTGTAACGATAAGGTTCATATTGATATTTCTTTACATTGCCAACATGTGTGTATATTGTTTTGAAACAATTAAAAATACAATCTCACCAGTGTAGAGGCTGTGGATCTCTGTTGTCCATTCTGCGCAGACTCGGTCCCAACGTCATCAACACTGACCAAACTTTGACTCATCGGCTGCATGTATTTAATGTCACTCTTTCTGGAGTCTGTGGTCCTGCACGTTTCGTAATTGTACACGTGCGGGAGAGTCGCTGTGCCCAGAGTGTCTGAGTAACGTGGAGGATAATATGGGATCACTGGCAGATTGGAGTGATACAGGACGCGAGACTGTCTCCATCTGTAGATTTCACTGATATAATGACCACTACACACGTGATGAACAGAAAGGAGACCACAGCCAGAGCCAGCACTAAGTAAAAAGTCAGGTTGTCGTTGTACTCCTTGTCGTACGTAAAGTCCGTGAACTCAGACATTACTTCAGGAAAGCTGTCCGCCACCACCACGTTAACAATGACTGTAGCTGAACGAGAGGGCTGCCCGTTGTCCTCCACTATAACAGCCAGTCTCTGTTGACTGCATCTTTATCAGTCACTTGGCGGATAGTTCTTATTTCTCCATTCTGTAAGCCCACTTCAAACAGCGCCCTGTCTGCGGCTTTCTGCAGTTTATAGGAGAGCCAGGCATTTGTCCAGAGTCCACATCCACAGCCACCACTTTAGTGACCAGATAGCCCACATCTACTGAACGAGGTACCATCTCAGCCACCAGAGAGCCCCAGTCTGGACTGGGTACAGCACCTGAGGGCCGTTGTCGTTCTGGTCCTGAACCAGGATTTTCACAGTCACATTGCTACTGAGAGGAGGAGAGCCTCCGTCCTGCGCTTTGATGACGCACACAAACTGTTTGGTTTGTTCATAATCAAAGGAGCGCGCGGCACTAATGACTCCATTTTCTGAACTAACAGAGATATAACCAGAAACTGGAGACCCGCCGATGTCACACTCCTCTAAAATATAAGACACACGCGCGTTCTGGTTTTCATCCGGGTCTTTGGCAACGACACTGAGCACAGAAAAACCGGGGGAGTTATTCTCTGTTATTGTCGTGCTGTAGAGCGCACGTGTGAACACTGGAGGGTTATCATTCACATCAGAGATCTTTAGATTAAATGTTTTTGTCACTGAGAGTGGAGGCTTTCCTGAGTCTGAGGCGATTACTGTGATGTTAAATTCTGAAACACTTTCTCGATCTAATGGCGCATTGGTGACCAGCGCGTAATAGTTTCTCACATTAGATTTAACTTCAACGGGGGCACTTCCCTCCACTGCGCACCTCACCTGTCCGTTCTCCCCTGAATCCAAGTCTTTAACATTAATTATACCGATGGTGGTGCCCACGGGAGAGTCTTCTGACACAGGACTAGAGAACGACATCACGTTAATAACAGGCGCATTGTCGTTGATGTCAGTAACATGTATTTCTACATCACATGAATCTGTGAGTCCTCCTTGATCTTTAGCCTCAACCGCGGAACTCAAATTTCTTATCCTTTTCAAAATCCAACTCTTTTGCCACAACAATGTTTCCAGAAATATGATTTATGTCAAAGTAACCTCCTATTGGGGCCTTAGTCTGAGAAAAGGAGTAAGTTACCTGACTGTTTGCCGCACTGTCAATATCGCTTGCATTTACGGTTAGTACGTGTGTGCCTTTGGGTGAATTTTCAGTCACAGTGGCTTTATAAATACTCTGATTAAACACAGGGGCATTATCATTGGCATCTAACACGACTATATTTATATTTACTGTGCCAGATTTCTGTGGACTTCCTCCGTCAACAGCCACTAGTTTTAGATTAAGGCGCGACATTTTCTCTCTGTCTAACGCATTCTGTAAAACCATTACACTGTATTACTCCCGTCAGGATTAACGTGTTGTTTTAAAGCAAAGTTATCATTAGGAGACAAATTGTAGTTTTGCAAACCATTTTCACCAACATCAGCATCCCGCGCAGCTCCTAACCCAAATCGAGTTCCTAACGTGGCTGATTCACTGATTTCCAAATCAAATTGTTTGCTTTGAAAACTGGGCGCGTTGTCGTTTACATCCAGCACCTCTATAGTCACCGGGTGTAACTCCATCGGGTTTTCCAATAAAATCTCAAAGGTGAAGCTGCAGGGCGTCACGTCTCCGCAGAGCTGCTCTCTGTCTATTCGCTCATTCACCACCAGAGTCCCTTTGTCTGTCTTCAGCTCCGCGTACTGGACATTTTCTCCAGTCACGATACGAGCTCGGCCTGAACGAAGCCTTTTTAGGTCCAAACCCAAGTCCTGTGCCACGTTACCAATAAGAGAGCCCTTCCTCATCTCCTCCGGGATTGAGTAGCGGATCTGGGCATCGCTTTGAATAAAAAATAGAATCAGAAAAATGCACGACGACATCGTTGGTGAAGCTGGCAAAAAGACTCGCCATTTTGATGTTACAAAGCAATAACCTCTTAATTGCTTTTTCAACGCCATCATTAACCAACACAACAACAAAACAAGTATTTCATATAGAACGTGATCAAAAGTATGAATCCAGTGTTAGATAATGGCTCCTTTCAGCTGTATGAGTTCAGATAAAGGCGGACTGACAGCCGCTCTGGTCTTCGACACAAAACGCAGTGATAGGAGGGAGTAACAGAGATCCACTGAAAGCTCAAAACCACTCACAGGACAACAGCGTCGCTATGAGGGCAAACGTGCAAACTATAGGATTGCATAGAAAGTCACAATTTTATTCAGATTTTTGTAGAAGTGTTGCTTTAATATTAAGGAAAGAAATATGCCCCTTAATATTTAAATGCAAACACGTATCAAATGTTAGTCTGCGAAGTCAACAGAGAAAAGGAGCACAAAGATGAGAATTAATCTATTTCAAGAAACCAAGAAAAAACACCTCATTACAGCAACTGCAACAAAAACAAAATCACACACCAGACCCATGTGCTAAAAGTCACGTGTATCACATCTTTTAGGAATAGCAAAACATACATTTATCCATTCCATCAATACGTTAATTCAAAATAGCAGCCTTTGTTCCTGAATGGGACCGAAAGCTGAAAGTGACAACTAAATCAGCACCATGGCCAGCATGTGACATGGACACGTGCCTAACGTTTTGACAAATGAATGAACCCTTACCAAAAAGAAGTACATTCAAGTATACTTGATGTATACTAAAATTGAAGATAGTATACTTCCAGTTTACTTGTAATGTACTTATCAGAAGTATACTTCACCAAGTAAAGATTAAGTATATATTAATAGTATACTTATATATATACTTATACTAAAGTTTACTTAGATTTTAGACTATACTTGTACTTGGCTGTACTTATCAGAAGTATACTTCACCAAGTAAAGTTTAAGTATACTAATAATTATATTAATAGTATACATATATACTTTGTTTTATTTATGAAAATAAATACAAAATAAAAATAAATACATTTTGAATAAATTAAACATCTCAAAAGGATCTGAGGAAATTAAGTATGAACTTGTGTGCAGAAAGGATTAATTTATAAATAATAACTAATGGATACAGTTATCTTCTTTATCTGTATTTCTTTCATACAATGGTTCACGGCTTGAACTAGGAAGAGCTGCAAAGTCATTGGACAAAGTCAGGTGAGCGCCGATTTTCAAATTCACTCTCAGCACTGTAATTGGCTAATAGCCTTGTCGCTGAGAAATGGTGAGTTCTGATTGGTTGATTCGATCAGAAGGCGGGTCATCAACAGTTGCTCTGATTCCGACCGACAGGCAGCAGCAGCTCAACATACTCGTAATGTTTGTGGAAAATAGTATCCGCAGCTATATCGAAGGTAAGATCAATTTTCTCTGTATGAGTTTCTTAGTTAGCGCTTTCTTGTCTTGATTATGTGTGATTTTGTAATTAGCCAAAGTAGCTCACACTGTTACCAACAACTACGCTTGCTAGAAAAGTATCGTTTTTCCGACTAAATGTGCTCAAATATGGACATGCTATATGGCGTTGGAAAGCGTAGAACCTCCTGACTTTCATGGTGATATTTATTTCACATTCCGGAACAATTATTTTCGCTGCGCGATCGCGTCGAGGCAAACGTCAGCTGTTAGCAACGTTGTTAGCTTTGTGAGCACCAGAATCGCACATTTAATTTGTTGTGGGGATATGGGTGAAATAATGTTAAGAGTTAGTTTTTGGATTAGAAAGAGCCTTAACATTTTAAGCACTAACAATAATAATATCCAAAACTTTTAGTTATTTTGATAATAGTGGTGTTTCAGCTTTGTACTTCCCCTCATTAAACATACCTGTACTTTGCTTGATTGTTTGCATGGAAACAAGAAGATGAGGGAATAAAGAGACCACATGCATCATCTGTATACACCCAGCACCCAGGAATGTAAGTTAATTCTATCATTCCTTATACTGAGTAAACGTTACCACTTTTGTGTAGTATTTTTTGTGACTCTATGTTTGGATTTACTATAGATAATTTTCTTTTTTCCATCTTCATTTTCAGGTCTGATTTCTCTGTTCTGCACCAGCCTTATGCATGCCCCTCTGAACTCAAAAAGATCCTGGCTTCTGCATCCAGCCCCATTTGGTCCACAACTCTACCCCAGGCCTGCTCTCTCCCTCAGCCAAGTGGAGTCCCTACAAAACGTAAATAGTATTTAGTTTACAGATTTGTTACATGCATTATTTGTTGTATTTTGGTAGAAAGTATTTTGCTAAAATATGTGTGTGCAAACAAAAATATATGACCTGAGCTTTTTATGCCTTTTTTCTGGTGTGTTGCATGTGGTGCACAACTGGAGACAGGACAAAGATTTCACCTGATACCACGTGACGACGAGCTCAAGCACACGCATTTTTAAAAGTGAGTTTTTTATTAGAGTAGCCTCTTGTGGCTCTTTGGCTATGTCTAGTGAAAGGTGGACTGGTAAAGTTCTGGCTGAGTTTTGGTGTAATCTGAAATCAGTCTCATTTAGACGCAAGTGATTAACATTGGTTGCAGCTTTTCACAGATAAAATATTAGAGTTCTCCTTACACATTAAAACACTTCATGAATTACAACAGTCAAAATACTCACTTTAATTCTATGGCTTTCAACTCCTAGTTTAGTTTATTGGGTTAACTTTATCCTATCATTGGATTTTAGTATTTTATACTTGATTATTGTCTTGGTTTTACTGTATTAAGTGCGTTATTTGGATGGACTATATTATGTTTTGTGTTGTGTAAAAATACTACAGACATCTGCACAGGCACCGCCGCTGATGGTGTATCTGTAATTGGGACCTTTGGTGATAATTGTGTTTTTGTGTAAGACCTCATGTCTTACAAGAGCCTCCCAAAGCTTTTCTAACACAAGTGTATTGAATACAGATCACTTTGAAAGGAAATTCACATATTTATTGAAAACGTACTATTTTAAATTAGTATTTAGCCTACAATCTTTGTTATTTCATACTCTTTTAGGGTGTCGATATTTCTAATCTGTCTGTGCATTCACAGGAGGGGCCACAACGCAACTTTGAGATTGACTGATTTAATAAATTCACTGGAGCAGCAGCTCCCTATGGGATTAACATAGACAGTCATGCACATTAAATGTTTTTGTTGTTATTGTTTTGCAGCAGAAGAAAGGAAAAATGGACATCAAGCAGACGTGACCGCAGATCATCTTTACAGTTTACAATATGAAGATTTACCAAGATGAACACAAAACATCCAGAACAGAAGGTGAACAAGTCAACTTTCCTGGACGAATGGACAGTTACTTTTGGGCAATGCTGGAAAAGTCCTGAAGGAAAAAACTTTGGAAGAGAAGAGTGAGTACTTCTCTGCAAGGCTAACATCACCTGTTAGACTGCTACCCTGCCTGTGGGTAGGATCGACAGCAGGGGTCTCAACCTGAATTCCTTGGTGAGCGACTTTTATTTAACAAAAATGATAGAGCTAATCTACATATCGATGCCCTATGTGACTTTGGTGGGGTATTGAGGATATTTAAAAAACAATTAAAGAAAATAACTTGAGTTTACTCAATGCTTATGCTTCACTGTATTTAGTTAATTGTTAGCAGAAAGTATCTACACGCACACACACATTGTCAGAGATGGTACTTTATTTTAAGTCTAATTATTCTACTCTGTTGTAACCTCATTAACTTAACACTTAAGTGTCAGACAGAGCTGATGTGAAAGTTCAACCCCAAATTAAGGTCTTGTTGCACAGTTCAATACGAAATGCACCATTTGATTGTTTTACTGCATTGACGACTGTCTGTAGCCCTCTTGTTCACACTTCAATGTGGCTTCAGTGAAAAAGTTGTATTTATTTCTGCAATATTTGTTGTCTTGCATGTATTAAATAAATGCATCATTTGCAAATAAAGTAAGATTTAATATTTTTTTCTCTATCATAGCCTGTGTAGACCTAGTTCTGGTAAAGTAATAGCTAATGCAAGTTAGTGTATTTTATAAACTAAAAATGAGACTAAAAGTATACTGCTAGTAAACTAAGAGTATAAAAGAAGGTTACTTTAAAGTATACTATAAAGTGTACTAGAAGTAGACTAAAAGTAAACTTAGAAGACTACTTAAAAGTATACTTATAAGTACATTGAAGTATACTACAAGTGGGCCAATTTAGTCCCAAGGAGTATACTTGTAAGTAAACTATAAGTACACTTGGGAAATATACTTAAGTATACGTAAGTATACTTAACATTATGTACTTAAAGTATACTTCTTTTTGGTAAGGGAACGAATGAATGTCTCAAAGGAAAAATATATTAAAATACATTAAAAAAAAGGGCTGAAGCAATGACAAACCTCTAATGATAAGGTTAATATTGATATTTCTTTACATTGCCATTATGTGTTTATGATGTGTTGAAACAATTAAGACTACAGTCTCACCAGTGTAGAGGCTGTGGATCTCTGTTGTCCATTCTGCGCAGACTCTTTACCGACGTCATCAACACTGACCAAACTTTGACTCATCGGCTGCATGTATTTAATGTCACTCTTTCTGGAGTCTGTGGTCCTACACGTGTCGTAATTGTACACGTGCGGAGAGTCGCTGTGCCCAGAGTGTCTGAGTAACGTGGAGGATAATATGGGATCACTGGCAGATTGGAGTGATACAGGACGCGAGACTGTCTCCATCTGTAGATTTTCACTGATATAATGACCACTACACACGTGATGAACAGAAAGGAGACCACAGCCAGAGCCAGCACTAAGTAAAAAGTCAGGTTGTCGTTGTACTCCTTGTCGTGTGTAAAGTCCGTGAACTCAGACATTACTTCAGGAAAGCTGTCCGCCACCACCGCGTTAACAATGACTGTAGCTGAACGAGAGGGCTGCCCGTTGTCCTCCACTATAACAGCCAGTCTCTGTTTGACTGCATCTTTATCAGTCACTTGGCGGATAGTTCTTATTTCTCCATTCTGTAAGCCCACTTCAAACAGCGCCCTGTCTGCGGCTTTCTGCAGTTTATAGGAGAGCCAGGCATTCTGTCCAGAGTCCACATCCACAGCCACCACTTTAGTGACCAGATAGCCCACATCTGCTGAACGAGGCACCATCTCAGCCACCAGAGAGCCCCCAGTCTGGACTGGGTACAGCACCTGAGGGCCGTTGTCGTTCTGGTCCTGAACCAGGATTTTCACAGTCACATTGCTATTGAGAGGAGGAGAGCCTCCGTCCTGCGCTTTGATGACGCACAAACACTGTTTGGTTTGTTCATAATCAAAGGAGCGCGCGGCACTAATGACTCCATTTTCTGAATTAACAGAGATATAACCAGAAACCGGAGACCCGCCGATGTGACACTCCTCTAAAATATAAGACACACGCGCGTTCTGGTTTTCATCCGGGTCTTTTGCAACGACAGTGAGCACAGAAAAACCGGGGGAGTTATTCTCTGTTATTGTCGCGCTGTAGAGTCCACGTGTGAACACTGGAGGGTTATCATTCACATCAGAGATCTTAGATTAAATGTTTTTGTCACTGAGAGTGGAGGCTTTCCTGAGTCTGAGGCGATTACTGTGATGTTAAATTCTGAAACACTTTCTCGATCTAATGGCGCATTGGTGACCAGTGCGTAATAGTTTCTCACATTAGATTTAACTTCAACGGGAGCACTTCCCTCCACTGCGCACCTCACCTGTCCGTTCTCCCCTGAATCCAAGTCTTTAACATTAATTATACCGATGGTGGTGCCCACGGGAGAGTCTTCTGACACAGGACTAGAGAACGACATCACGTTAATAACAGGCGCATTGTCGTTTACGTCAATTATTTCTATTTCTACATCACAAGTATCTGTCATCCCCCCTTTATCTTTTGCATCTACACTGAAGACCACTTTCTTTTGACTTTCAAAGTCTATCTCTTTGCTTGTGTATATCCTTCCAGTGTCTCGATTTATTTCAAAGAAATCAACAATAGATGCTTTTGTTGTTGAAAACGAGAACGTTATTTGACCGTTTGCACCACTGTCTATGTCAGTCGCGTTGACAGTAAGAATGTGAGTGCCTTTGGGAGAGTTTTCAGTCACAGTGGCTTTATAAATACTCTGATTAAACACGGGGGCATTGTCATTGGCATCTAACACGACTATATTTATATTTACTGTGCCAGATCTCTGTGGACTTCCTCCGTCAACAGCCACTAGTTTCAGATTAAGGCGTGGCTCTTTCTCTCTGTCTAACGCATTCTGAAGGGTCATATAAATTGACTTGGTCCCGTCTGTTTTAATTTG
This sequence comes from Neogobius melanostomus, assembly GCA_007210695.1. Taxonomy (NCBI): domain Eukaryota; kingdom Metazoa; phylum Chordata; class Actinopteri; order Gobiiformes; family Gobiidae; genus Neogobius; species Neogobius melanostomus. Next base: position 84,388 of record VHKM01000517.1, read on the forward strand.
TTGTTTCAGAACGAAATTATCATTTGGAGTCAAAATGTAATCTTGCAAACTATTTTGACCTTCATCAGCATCAGATGCAGCTTCCAAATTAAAACGTGATCCAATCGAGACTGACTCGATTATTTCAAAATCCAATTGTTTGTTCTGAAATGTGGGCGCATTGTCGTTTACATCCAGCACCTCTATAGTCACCGGGTGTAACTCCATCGGGTTTTCCAATAAAATCTCAAAGGTGAAGCTGCAGGGCGTCACGTCTCCGCAGAGCTGCTCTCTGTCTATCCGTTCATTCACCACCAGAGTCCCTTTGTCTGTCTTCAGCTCCGCGTACTGGACATTTTCTCCAGTCACGATACGAGCTCGGCCTGAACGAAGCCGTTTTAGGTCCAAACCCAAGTCCTGTGCCACGTTACCAATAAGAGAGCCCTTCCTCATCTCCTCCGGGATGAGTAGCGGATCTGGGCATCGCTTTGAATGAAAAATAACATAAAACAAATCAACGCAGTGGTAACCCGTGGATATGGCACAAAGCATCGCCATTTTGATATTCCGTTCCCGCAGTTTATGTGAAATCCCATCGTTAAATGGTGTCTTGTTAATATCCAATTTGAAGTAAATCCAGCGGTGTGATGCGTTTATCTCAATATGAATCGTTCCTTTGGCTTTTTGCGTATTTCTCAGTTCAGTGTATAGCTGCAATCGCCTTAGTCCTTTTGACAAAACCCAGTGATGGGAGGGAATAAAACACCCACGTAGCGCTCGAATCCTCTCGCAGGACAACAGCGTCTCTCTCAGGCGAGAAAACTACACTAGGACGGCTCCACTTTTAATGAGGCCACTTTTCCTTTAATCTCACTCTCATTACTTTACGTGCATGAATAGAATATAAATACAAAGAAATAAAAGTAAATACTGGTTTTCAATGGTAACTCTCCGTGGTGCTGAATTCACTGCTGCTGAGTTGCCAATAAAACAACTCCATGCCCAAAATAACTCTTGTTCTTCTGGGTTACACACAAAAGACAACATGACAGAGAATAAACAGGCACATAATAAAACACTTTAATCACCCTGGTTTTGCTCATGTGTTTCCTCATACTTGATAAGCCTTTCTCTCTCTCTTCAATACAGTGCTAAATCAAAACATCTCACACTCTCACGATATACTATAAGACGAGCAAGGCCATAAGAAGTAAAACATTAAACATTTGTGACCGTGAGAGGCGAGACAAGGCCACACTGCACACCCTGAAGCACAGCTCCTCTCCTCTGCACGCCTTTCTAATTCAGGCCCCCTCCATATGGAACAAACTCAAACAACACAGACTATTTTCAGCCACGAAGAGCAACACACAGAAAACATGTAATGTCCTTTATCCCCGAGCTGTAAGACTGTTTCATGGATGATTGTATGCATTGCTATTTTTATTGTCCGACATTGTGCTTGACTCATTTCAGGTCAAACATTTCACACGCTCCTCCCTGCCATGTCAATCTTTAATAAATCTAATCACTTGCGACTTGAGACACTGCTCTGGAAAATAGTGGATTTGAGTTGAGGGGGGTAGAGTAACCAAAACATTAATTAAAGTAGGCGTAATGTTAAGTGAGAGTAATAAAATATGGGGTGAAAATATGTTGACTGAGTACCGAGCATATAAGTCTAATGTTTTAGTGTTGAAGGAATAAAGAAAACAGAAAACAGTGGGTGATTCAAGAAATGTCATTGCAGTTTGAAATGATTAAACTTCTTTTCATTCCCCATGTTAAGCTTTTGTCATTTACAGATTTACTCACAATAAAAGTGTAAAAAAGAAATTAACAAGTCACTAGAGTCTCAGCTGTGGATTTGAGCAGAGGTGGGTAGAGCAGCCACATGTTTACTCAAGTAAGAGCAACATCACCATGGAATAATGTTACTCAGGACGAAGCAAAATGTACTGTGTGAGAAAGTACGCAGAGTATTACTTCTCTCTGGATTTGAGTGGGTTTGCGGGCCCTGGAGACTCCACAGTGTGACCGTTTCTCCAGGCAGGAAAAGTGGAAGACTTCGAGCCTCCTGTGCAATAATACTGATCCTCTTCATTATGCATCATGTTTACTCTGTCTTCATTTTGAATACCGACCAGAGAAGGAATTGATCAAGTCTTTAATGATTGATGATAGATTGTTTTATGTGAACTTCTCGGTCACACTTTGTTTTGCTTTGTAAGGCAAGGCTAGTTTATTTGCAGAGCACAATTTGTACACAATGCAATTCATGTTTTACAGCAAAACAAAACCCGACCACTCACTGTTTGCATGCTCTTTGATGTCAGAGGTGCACTTTTGACACTAACCATGAAGAGACTTGTACACGAGCAGAGCTGTTTTAAAGTCTATTCTCTGTACTTGGAGTGCTATTCTTTGTTTGGTGCATTTCTCTACTGCTGCAGAACCAATTTCCCCACTGTGGAGACAAATAAAGTGAAACTGAAATATAATGAAATTGTCTTCTAAATGTTTAACTACTACTAAACTTTCTTATAAATCTGATACATACGCTCCTTAAAAGGAAGTATGCATGAACACTAACACCATTGCACTCTATACATCTTTCAATAATCCAGTCCCACATTATGGTCAGCTTCACTGCATGGGCCTCGACTATCCTCACATTCAATTATTGCATATTTCATGTATAGATGGACCAGGATCCAATCTGACTGACACTCACACACACACACACTCACACACACTCACACTCACAGTGACCTACTTTGAGCAGAGGAATTAATGCCAGCCTACAACTGCAAGACTCGCTTATGGTTAATATTTAAATGCTTCTGATTCTGACACAGCTTTCAACGGTGAACAAGCGCAATGTTGCAAACGGCAGTGTCCCAGAAACCATGATAAGTGAAGGGTATTTTTAAACAAACATTACATTTATTTGAGTCTGTAAAAATGAAGAAGAGAAACTGCAGGCAAAACTGTGTCATTGTGCTCTCTCTTATTTTAACGTTCACTTTGAAACAGGGGTGTTGCCCAGTCTATAAGTCGTTCTATTATTACACTGATTCAACTTTGCTCGATAGATTTACATGGGAAATGTCTATTTTCTCAAATGGTCCATGAGATTTTCCAGTCCCGTCATGTAACATTTTGTCGATGTCTAATTTCTTGCCTGGTTTAGATTTTTTATTCTTCAGTAATGAGTATGAGATCTCCAAATCTAAAATAAACTTTGTACTTAATGTGTGCAGAAAATAAAACACACACAATTGATTTGATCCATTACTTAGGTTTTGCACAAATATAGCCACTTTAAGCCATTTTGCATAACACAATGTACATTTTTTGGCAATAGTTATGCCACTATTTAAAGTTTCAAATGGTTATTTCTATGTGTATTTTCTTTTACCTTTCGTCTGCAGTGTCTCGACTTCAGAATACCAAGTTGAAGATAGAAAAGAACGGAATGAGATAGGAGTAATGATGTTAGGGGGAAAAGACAATGAAATTAAAAAAATGTAAATGCTGCTACAGTAGATTATAAAGCTCTTACCTTCTGGATCATCGTGGAGGGAGGGAAGCCATGGGGAAATATGCCAAAAACAAGAAAAAGACAAAGATAGTATAAAGTTAGCGACATGTGACTTATTTACAATATAATTACAATATTTCAGTTTCCTGTGTGAAGCGTTTTTAATGAAACACTGTGTGCCCATTCCTCTCTATTACATATTTTAACCAAACAGAACAGTTCTTGAGGGAAATTACATGTTTAAAGAACACAGAGGGAATAACATGGAGCTGTCTGTGGTGCTATGAAATGACAGTTATTTTGTGTTTGACTAAAACTGTAAGTATTTGACATGTTTCTTCCATCCCTGCACACATCTTCATTTGTTCTGTAGATCTTTAATCACTGCCTTCTTACCAACTCATAATAAGACAGAATTATGCAATATTGATATGTGTTCTAGCATTTATCTGATTAATTGAAGTCAAGAGGCTGGATGAAAGAGACAAAACAAACTCAATGTTTCTTTTTGCACATTTATTATTGTTGACGCCTTCTTTAGCATCTGAACCAGTTGCATGCTCTCATGTCGAAGAAACAACAGAAGATGTGTTCATAAATATTACGTTTAGGATACACTTTACATACTTCAAATGTCCAGCAAAATGACGACAAAAGCAGTTTACATAATCTATTATAGAAGACCATAGAACAGAATCAAACGAGATGTAACAAGAATAATTGGTATTTGAAAATATATTTATACTTATGTAATATATTGGACAGACCAGCTAGATTGCACAGTGGAAGACAATGGGAAGTTATATAGACTATACAATGGAAATCACTTTAACACAGTAAAATTATACAACCAATACAATAGTTTTTGTTTGTTTCCAATTCATTTTGTTTATTTTATTATAGTTTTAAGGGGAGACACAACATTTTTTATTCGATATACAAACTTTCACCTGAATAAATCAAGTGGTCAAATCGACGCAATCGGCTTTTGTAAAATTTCAAATCAATCAGTGTTTCTCCACAGAGTTAATTGGAACACTGAAATTCCAATTGCTCAAAGTATATGTTTTTCACAATCCACCAATAAAGACAAATGTTCATGTTCAAGATTTTGAATTTTGTTTTTTTTAATGACTATTTTTAAGAAGGATTTCCTAGCCCTTATTATTGAGGTTCAACATTAAGTTAAAATGTATTGTTAGAGACTTTTTTTCCACTTCATACATATACTAAATAAAGACATTTCCAAACCCCATGTCAACAAAAAAAGATTCATAAACTATAACCTGGCTCTATCCATCATTTAGATTTCGAACCCAGAAAAGGTTATATGCCATTTTGGTAATTTTTCGCATACAAAAGCTTTATTTATATGAAAATATTAAAAGGAAATACAACTTTTTCTTACATTTATGTCAGTAATCTACCTTCTACCCACACTATCTCGCCTTCAATCAAATCAAATAAATAATATGGACGTGCATTTTACAATATTGTTTTTGTTTTGTTTTTATGCGATCACATAAAACGGATGAGGCGCGGCTCCCCTGACTTTGACACCTGCTCGGTCTGTACTGGCGCGCCTCAACGTGCTTTTCTGATACGCAGCACTCCTTTTCTTTAGTGTGTCCGTGTCTGTGTTGGAGCTAAACCGAAAGTCGCCTCTCCACGAGCCTGTGGTCAAAAACGAATCAAAGCGCTCGTCATTCAAGAGCGTCCCGCAACGACTGAAGTCCGAAAGGGAGCCGGGCAATAGGCGGGGGGGAAAACCGGGAGAGACGCGCTATTTGAACGATACATGTAACTGCGCTTGTGGAGTCTGGCGTAACAAATACCACCGATAAAAAGTATAAAGAGACAAGAGACTATTGAAAGTGCGACTATTAAGTACAAGGTTAGGTTATGCCTGTCCTCAGATTCTTCTCGAAACTCGAATAATTCGTGTAATACTGGCAAACCGGATGTGATGACAATACTGACTGTACATGTGGCAGAATGGGTTTTAGGCCCGTTATCGCTCACCAAAACGACTAAAGTGTGCTTCGGCTCGTCGCTTTCCATAAATACTCGGGCTGTTCTGATTTCCCCGTGTGCTGGCCAATATGAAACAGATGAGGCTCGGTGGCAGTGATTATTCTGTAAGAGAGCAAGCATTGTGGCCCGAGTCGCCATCCACTGCCACCACCTTGGTAACGAGGTAACCCCTTGGCGCGTCAACAGAAACCATCTCCTCTGCCATAAACCCACTGCTCTGGACGGGATAAAGAACAGCAGGGGCATTGTCATTTGGTCCTGGATAAAAATATTGACTGTGCAGCTGGAGGAGAGACGCGGATTACCCCCATCCTGCGCTACGATCATAATTTGGTAGTGAACAGAGTTTTCGTAATCAAAGGGGCGTGACGTGAGGAGCTCACCCGTTTCTGAATTGATGGTAAAAAACGAAGCATCTTCTGTGTTGGCGAACTTTGATATTTGATACTGTATTTGGCGTTTGATGCAGAGTCAGGGTCTTCTGCTTTCACTGATACAACATATGTGCCGACTGGTTCGTTTCTAGCACATTAGCGACATAATCTTTGTGCGTAAAAGTCGGTGGATTGTCATTTATATCACTGACTGTGATTGTTAATATTGAGAGCTTGAGAGAGCAGGAGAACCCCATCAGACGCCAAAACAGTAAGGTTATACTCGTCTTGAATTTCTCTGTCTAAAACCCCATCAGTCACCAACATGTAGTAATTTTAACATCAGACACAAGTTTAAACGGGACATCTTCTCGTATCACACACGTGACATGCCCACTACTCCCACATCCAAGTCATACACATTAATAAGAGCCACCATCGTCCCCGATTTAGAGTCCTCGAGTACATTAGTGGAGGCAGATTTTATTTCAACAACAGGTTTGTTGTCATTCGTGTCAATCACGTCAATAACTAATTTACAGTGTGATGTCTGCCCGCCCCATCTTTTGCCTGGACGTCTAGTTCGTAAGCATTCGCCTCTTCATAGTCAATAACTCCTGCAACTGTAACTTCTCCGTTTGCATGGTTTATGTCAAACAACTCCGACATTTTATTGCGGAAGGAGTAGGTGACCGTCCCATAAAGTCCGGCATCTGTGTCCGTGGCATTAAGGCTGGTTATAGAAGTCCCAATGGGGGAATTTTCCGACACAGAAGCCTTGTAAACACGCTGGGTGAAACTGGGACATTGTCATTGGTGTCCAAAACACGCACACGGATAGAGGCTGTGCCCGATCTCGTTGGATTCCCCCCGTCGATGGCAATGATTTTCAGTGCATGTTCAGTTTGAGCCTCGTGATCTAAAGCCTTTTTCAAAACGAGCTCGGGGTATGTGACACCATTTATCTGAGTACTCTGCTCCAAGACGAAATGCTCATTTGGGGTCAGCTTGTAATTACGCACGGAATTGGTGCCAAAGTCTGGATCCTCAGCACTCTCTAGTGGAAACCGTCGTCCAATGTCGGTGGATTCGACTATGTCTAGCTTGATTTCCTCATTGGCAAATACGGGACTGTTGTCATTTACATCCCCAATGTCCAGAACTAGACTATGCGCCTGGAGAGGGTCCTCAAGTAACAGCTGGTAGTGCAGGGTGCAAACAGACGCTTGTGCGCACAGCTCCTCTCTGTCTATCCTCCGGCTGATCACCAGATTTCCCGACGCCATGTCCATTTCAAATAAACGAGCAGTGCCTTCTGCAACAACATGGGCTCGACGCGCACCAAGGTCCTTCACTCTCAGCCCCAAATCTCGAGCAACATTTCCAATAACGTCCCCGCGCTGGCGCTCCTCTGGAAGCGCGTAACGGACTTCTCCAGAAGATACCGCAAAAAGGAGTCCAAGCAAACAGATCTTAAGCGTTCGCTGATCCATGTTTGGGTAATGTCTCCTTTTTTTAAAAAAATTCGACGCTCAAACGGTAGAAACAACCCACTACTGCTCCTCTTCTGCTGCCGCGTTAATCATGCTCTGTTAAATGGAGCTGTCGGCTTACATGCCTCTCGCTCCACATCCCGCCTCACTTTTTCTCTCTCCTCTCTCGCTGTTTGATCACATGCATACACACACACACGCACTGCAGACCGTCTCTCTGTTTCTCCACTGACTCACAGCATCATCCAGATATGCGCACTGCCCTCGGCTTTAACCCATATTCCAGTTCTACTAACACAGATTGTAGACTGACTCATACACAACAACCGCAAAATGCCGCACAATAACATCATTTTCAGATTCATTTGAAGACAACAGAGTCCAGACAGATTCACGTTTTTTTTTTGAGGATTTTGAGTGGTTTCATCCCAGGCATCGCAAAGTAACAGAGCAGGGTTGACAACTACCCCCAGTGGGTATTATGAGGCACTGCATTCAAGCACAGCTCATCCACCATTTGATTCAAGCAAATCTGTGACACGCAGGGGTGAAAATCATTAGTGTACAATTATTTAATGCACGCTTCGACAATTTACATTTTAGGCTGAGGTATATTCGAAAAATAGGATTAGTGGACAGCAAGTAGTAATAATGAAATCTGAATACTGTAAGTGTGGTGCTATAGGTGCAGCAAGTGCAGTTAATATTATTTCAAAATTAAAAAAAAAAAACTTAAAAATCAAGAAATTTAAAATATAATAGAAGATAAGATAATAGCCTTTATTGATCTCACAATGGAGAAATTTACTTGTTACATTCAGCTCTTAGAAACACTCAGGGTGTGCAATAGGCATGGAATGTGAAAAAAATATGTAAATAGTGGTATCTTATATATTATGACTATCAAGGACTTTGTGGGGACTAAAAGTGTAAACCGTCATAATAATAAAGTAAACAGTCTATAACGAAAACAAAATGTTATAGTCAGTATAAACAGTGCAGGTTTACATCATAGTGCAAGTGCTTGATAGAGTGACACAGATATGTGATGTAAATACAGGGATTATTGCATGTATTCTGCAGATAGGTTATTGCACATGTTACTTACAGTCTTGTTGTACAGTCTGACAGCAGTGGGATGAAGGCCTTGAAGTAGCGCTCCTTCTTGCACTGAGGGTGTCTCAGTCTTTCGCTGAAAGAGCTGCTCAGCTCCTCTACAGTCCCGTGCAGTGGGTGGGAGGTGTTGTCCATGATGGAGGTGAGCTTGGCTAATACCCTCCTGTCCCTCACAGAGTCTAGGGGGCAGCCCAGGACGGAGCTGGCCCTCCTGACCAACTTGTTCAGTCTGTTCTTGTCCCGCTCTGTGCTGCCCGGGGCCCAGCACACGGCAGCATAGTGGTTAGCAGAGGCTACCACAGAGTCATAAAAGTCCTGAGCTTGCTCAGTCCTGCTCACTCTGAAGGACCTCAGTCTCCTCAGAAGGTGGAGACGACTTTGGCCGTTCTTGTACAGGGCGTTGGTGTTGTGGGACCAGTCCAGTTTATTGTCGAGGTGAACGCCCAGGTACTTGAAACTGTCCACCACCTCAATGTCCTCCCCTGGATGTTTAGAGGTGTGTGCGGTAGTGGCTTCCTCCTGAAGTTGATCACCATCTCATCATATAATAATAAATAAAATATACCTAAACATGCACATGTTTAAAATAAATACTCAAATACCAAACGTTTTGACTGAATAGTACACACAAATCCATGGTTGTCAAAAAGCCTCTGTCTGGTTTGTTTGCAAAAAGCTCATGGCATGACAAAAACAGAAAGGTGAGGAATGAGACTATTTAAAATTTATTGAGTTATGAAAAGGAGGCCTAATGAAATCTATATACAAAAAGCTATATGTTGCCAGGACAGTAAAACGAAAAAAAGAAGAAGCAAAACAAACAGAAACATGGGCTAAAATTGCTCAAATTTAGAGAATTTATCTTGAATTTGGAAAAAAATAAAAGGTACACAAAAGGTACTGGTGCCCAGGTGAGTAGAGTAGTCAAAATATATACTCAAGTAAGAGTAAAGTTACTTTGACATAATTTGATTCAAGTACAAGTAAAAGTAGTGACCCAACAATTACTCAAGTAAAAGTTAAAAAAGTACCTGAAGAAAATGTTACTTGAGTACTGTGAGTAACTGAGTAAGTATTTGAGCATAAATAGTCTGATTATTTCAATGACTTCATAAATAGCGTGAAACAAAACATAAAATATGGTGGAATTTGTGATATTTACAACAAAAATCCAAGAAAATTCTATAGAACAAGGTGCACGAGATGATCGACATCTATTTTACAGATCAAATGAAGCATTTGCCGCTTAAATATTTACTCACAGTGGAAAAAGTAACAATTATTTTACTCAAGTAAGGTACAAATAGTTGTGCTCAAAAGTGTACATACCCTGTTAGAATGTTTGACATTTTGACTGTTTCAAAGATTATGAAAGATAACACAACACATTTTTTTTTCACTCATAGTTAGTGGTTGTGTGAAGCCACAAAGGGGGTAGAAAAGCAGCCAATAACCATTAAATCCCACTTCATTATGACAATATTAATAAGGTATAAACAAGGATTATAAATTAATACGCTATGAATAATATGCTTGTAAAGATATTATTATACTATTATCAACTACCATGCCAATAGGCCAGGACTAATATGATTATTATGGCCTACCCTAATCCTAACCAGTAGCCCTAAACAGATGACTAATGCTTATTAATACCTTATTAGCATTTAATGAGCCCCTTAAATATAAAGCGATACTACGTTTTCTCTCATCTGACTACAGCCTATTATCCCTAACACAATTCTAAAACCTTGGAACAAACTCGAGGCACTTTACTTTTACAGGTGAGGTATCTTCTGTTAAGTCCAAATAAATGGAGGCGATGAAGGTGAACACTGATTGGACTAACAGAGACTTTATGACCTCAATGCCCAATAAATTCGGACTAAGGGCGACTGGAACCATCCTCCACTGTGCTGACAAGTTAGACAATTGCCATCATCTATTAGCCTGGCTAACGCCAGACTGCTGTGTGCGCTCGAATCTTTTCGAACTTCACAACAGCTGGGGACCATGGCCGACATTTTTCCATGGATTTGGGCACCAATCACAGAACGAGGAGGGACGGTAAGACGATGACGCGCTATTTGACATAAAGCTTGTAGTTTGTTTAGGGATAAAAAAATAAAAACATATTTACGGATCCAACATGACAGCAGCAGACGCGATGCCATCTTTCGATCAAGCTTTAGAACGTGTTCTAAATAGTTTAGCTCAAAACTTTACAGCAGGTACGTCATACGTCATCTGATACCATGATACGATTGGCTATGGCTACGTGCAGACGCATGAGAGACATTCGTAGCGCCCAATAAACGGCTATGAACAATCGTAAACCAACCTCTCCTACGAGAAAATGAATTGGTGGTCCCCAGACTAAATATCACTTGTGATTTTAGTCTGGCGTTAGCCAGGCTAATCATCTATGTCATTTCATAGAGAATATGACCCATGCAAGACCTCATGATTATAACCATATGGATCATGTTTCTGTTCTCACCACGTGATAAAAAAAAAAAAAAAACATTAACATAATGTGTTCTCTTATAAACTCATTGGGGTGCCAACAGTGACACACAGTCGCACACATATTTACAAAATAAAAGATCAATTGCAAAAGCAGATGTTTCTACTCATTTTTTTTTCTTTTTTCTTACAAAAGTTGGGATGTGTGTTACTATTATATGAAATCAGTGAAACAAAATTGAGTTAATTTCATCAATGCCGAGTGTATGCTGGCCCTTTAAGAGGTGGACCTTAGCCCACCGGTGTGCAGCATGCGCTGAGTGAGAGGAAAAGAGGAGAAAAGAGACTCATCTGAGTTAGTTCTTCAGAACTTTAAGTTTAGCTGCAGTTTGTTTGTTTGTCAGTCAGCCTATTTTGATGGTGTTTGTGAGTGTACATTGTAAGTAAGTGTTGAATGTAATAAGCCAAGTTTGTGGTGAACTCTACCTGTTTTACTGTTAATTGGCGCCATGCCCTGTTCACGTGATCAATTAATGAGGAGCTACCTACAGGTTGTTTTATATGGTTTAAAGTGTGAATATGGCAGTAGTGTGTTTATTTATGTAGAAACTGATACCTGATTATTTCTGTTTTAGAACCACACACTGGCATCAAAGTGTAAAGAACAAACTGCAAATTCAAGTCTGAATTAAAATACAACTCAACGAAGACTCCTTTTTGCATTCTGACCAGACTCACCACAGTGATTTGACCTTATCAACAAGCATTATACAGTCACTATTTTTCACCGAGTGACTTCATATTTTAGTGCACTAAAATAGTCCCGCTCATTAAAAACAATGCCACACAGAGGGAATTACAAGCATTTGTTGTTTTAATGGCACTTATCTCTTTATGAAAAGTAACTCTGTATTAGTTTTTGCACTTGAAATAGATTATTTTGAAAATACTATTTTTAATGAAAGATAAAATGTGTTTAACTTACTTTATATTGAAATTTATATTTTCCTGATGACATGACATCCCTACAAAAATTTATTCAGTCATGTTTTTGTATGTGTATATTTTTAGAGATGTAACTGCTTTCATTTGGAAGAGACAAGGAGTTCAGGGCCTACCTCTGGGAAACCATCAACCTCTCCAAACACATCTGTACAGAAGGCTACAGACTCCTTATGTGGGGAAGCATCAATGGGAAGAGTGTCATCATTGTAGGATGAGACAAATTTAAAGTCACTTGTCCTGGATCCAGTTGTCATGTAGCCATCGTAGTTGTAAGTGCTGCGTAAAGTTCCTGTGCCGTCAACATCTGCATAATTAGGAGGCAGATAACCACTGGGGATTGCAACTGCTCCATCAAACAACAGTCTGGGCTTCCTCCTGCGACAGAACCTCACACCCAGGACAATAATAATGAAGGTGAGGAAAAATGTGGACACTGACACCAGTGCAATGATCAGATAGGATGTCAGCTTTGAGTCTCTCTCATCATAAGAAATGTCCTTAAGTTCAGGCACTTCAGCCAAGTTATCAGAGATCAGTAAATACATGGAGCAGGTGGCAGAGAGAGGAGGCTGTCCGTTATCCTTCACTGCCACAATAAGGTTCTGTTTAATGCTGTCAGATTCAGAGATGTCCCGCTGGGTCCTGATCTCTCCACTGTGGAGACCAATAGTAAAAAGTCCAGGCTCAGTGGATTTGACTATGTGATAGGACAGCCAGGCGTTCTGTCCAGAGTCTGCGTCCACTGCTATCACTTTGGACACCAGAGAGCCTGCATGTGCAGCTTTAGGGACCAGTTCAGTCATGAAGGAGTTCCCCTCCGGGGTGGGGTACAGGATTTGAGGAGAGTTGTCATTCACATCAGATATAAACACATTGACTGTCACGTTGCTGCTGAGTGGAGGAGACCCATTGTCTCTGGCCATCACATGGACTTTAAAACTCCTGAAGTGTTCATAATCAAAAGCCCTCACAGCATGGATCACCCCTGTGTCTCCATTTACAGATACATAGGAGGACACTGGGGCCCCATTCACCTCACCAGGTAACAGAGAATAAACCACTGTCCCGTTCTGTCTCCAGTCTGGGTCTCGAGCAGCAACAGAACATAAAGTGGAGCCAGGTTTGTTGTTTTCAGTCACATATGCGCTGTAGGACTGCTCCTCAAACACAGGAGGGTTGTCATTGATGTCAGCGACAGTTAAGTGGACAGTTTTAGAGGAGGACAGAGGTGGAGAGCCCTCGTCAGTGGCAGTGATTGTAATGTTGTAATCAGACACTAGCTCACGGTCCAGCTGTTCTGTGGTCACTAGAGAATAATAGTTTTTAATGGAAGGGATTAACTTGAAAGGGACACCAGTCTGAAGGGAGCAGCGGACCTGTCTGTTGTTCTCTGAGTCTCTGTCCTGCACATTAATGATGCCCACCTCTGTACCAGGAGGGGTGTTTTCTGCTACAGAATCTGACAAGGATTTTAAACTGACCACAGGAGCATTATCATTCACATCAGTGACAGAAATAATGACTTTTCCATGAGAGGACAAACCTAATCCATCTTTAGCTTTAACACGTATTTCAAAAGAGGTTTTAGATTCAAAGTCAACATTGCCAATAACTTTAATCTCTCCTGTTTTTGCATTTATACTAAATGTCCTTTTAACGTCTTCAGTAACATGTCCAAAATCATAACTCACATCACCATTGACTCCTTCATCTGCATCAGCTGCACTCACAGTAACCACTACAGTGTCTAGTGGGGAGTTTTCAGGCAGACTAGCTTTATACACGGCCTGGTTAAACACAGGGGCGTTATCATTAGCATCCAACACAGTGACGTGTATGGCTACTGTCCCTGTTCTCTGAGGAGAGCCGCCATCCAAAGCTGTCAAAACCAAATCAATTTCATTTTGTTTTTCACGATCTAATTCTTTATCAAGCACCAGCTCTATGGTATTTCCTGTGATCACTAAAACAAAATGATCATTCTTGTTTAGAGCATATTGTTGGACTGAATTCTGTCCCACATCCGCGTCATGCGCCTCCTCAATCAAAAAGCGCGCACCTCTGTCTGCATTCTCACTGATTTCTAGATCAATGACTTCGTCGTTAAATTGCGGTGTGTTGTCGTTTATATCTTGAATGTGCACATTAATTCGATGAAGCTCAAGAGGACTCTCGAGCACGAGCTCCCGTTTAACGACACACGACGCCCTTTCATCACAAAGCTCCTCTCGGTCAATTCTATCGGCAACAATCAGGTTTCCGTTCTCCACGTTTATGTCAAAGTAACGCTTCTCCGTCTCCTCGGCCTCAATGCGGGCTTTCCTGTGGCTTAGTTCACCGCTCTTCAGCCCCAAATCTTTAGCTATATTTCCAATAACCCATCCTCGTTTGGTTTCCTCCGGTAGGGAATAGCTGACGTCTCCGCATGCGGCTTGAATCCATGTAAAAATAAGCCAAAAGGCGCAGGTTATCCTTAAAAATACCATCGTACCACGAGCACGCGTGAGATCAACCACGCTTCAATTACGGTCTGCAATCCCAGACCTAAGTTTTTCTGTCAAATGCAAATGCTGAAGCCTGTGTAGCTATGACAAAGGTCCGTCCCATATACTGGCATATAGCGCCACCGTGAGCTTACATCACCAATTAACTATTTTCAATAATTGAACTTATAAATTATATTATTTTACAGCAGGATAGAATAATGTTCTATATTACTGCCCAAATGCATTTAAATATAATAATCTTTTTTAAGAACATATATTTATGCAAATATGTCAATCATCATTTTTAAGGCAGTTTATTGTGTAGAGCAGCCATTCCCTAAGTCCTGTGCACAAAGTACCAAGATCCTATGGACCCTCCAAGGCCCCCCAGGGATCACGGGACCCCACTTTGGGAACCACTGGTCTACAACCACACAGGGCAAAATTGTATTTTACTTGCAATAGAATTATTCCTTTCCTAAAGAGAAAGTGCAGCATGACTGAAAGTATGTTTGCGTGGTCACTTTCAGAGGTGGATTGCCAAAATACTTAATCAAGAGTAACATTACTTTGAAATAATTTCACTCAAGTACAAGTCAAAAGTAGGGACCCAAACAATTACTGAAGTAAAAGTAAAAAAGTATCATGTGGAATTCTTGATATTTACAAAGAAAATTGTATGAAATAGAGAAAAACAAAATAATTCTAAAGAACAAGAAGCACGAGACGATCTACATCTATTCTATCGATCAAAATGAAGCATTTGCCGCTTAAATATTTACTCACAGTGGAAAAAGTAACAATTCATTTTACTCAAGTAAGAGTAGGCTACAGATACTTCATTACAATTTTACTGACGTAGAAGTAAAAAGTATTGTATGAAAAACCTACTCTAAGAAGTACAATTTCTTCAAAAAGTTACTCAAGTGCATGTACTTGAGTAAATGTAACTGAGTACTACCCACGTCTGGTCACTATGCAGTTTATTGTGGACATGCAATGGGGGAAGTGGTCACCTTTACTTTAGAATAAGTTGGAAAACAAATAAAATACCAAAGGCTCACAGCTACCTCACACGCCACAGGCCAAGAAACAGCAATGTACCTGCTGCAAAGCTATTGCTAAAATCCTGTCGACTCAATCTTTGTCAGCGAAGAATTTAAATTTGCAACTTGTCATCTGCAATAAGATAATGACATTTAGACATTTAGGAGCGTTAATCAATTCCAGTGCCAATATCAAGACAAGAAAAACATATGCATGTATAAATTGAAGGTGAAAAATAAGGTAAAAGTGAACAGTTTTATACCACAAAAACATGTCCTCTATTTAAAACACAACATCTCCTTTGCCCTGTGCTTATGAAAAAAATATACTCCACAAACTGCTTGCTCATAAAAAGTTAGCATTGCCAAAAAAAAAAAAAAAAAAAAAAAAAAAAAACTAAATACCCAACGTTTTTCATCAGAGAAGCAACGAATAATCTAAGAAAGGGTAAAACTCACACCATCTTCAATGACATTTCACTTAAACATGATTTGCTGCTCAAGTCTATAGTGCAATCATCTGCTTTTCAGGTTTTTCGTGTTTGGCACAAGATCAACTGATTATGTATGTGAACTTTTTTCCTCGTGGAAGACTGCAATAGTACTGTTAGTATTTCAAATATACCTCCTTAGGACAATACAACTTAATGTATGGTGATGTATGAAGACAGATGATTCAAAAACAATTAGACATATTAGTGTGTGACTTAATGTAAACAGAGGGGCTGTACAATATAAACAAAACTAAAGTACATCAAATCTACGAATGAGCCTGACGAATATGAAATCACTTGGCTGAAATGGAAAAACATGGAAGACACAATTAAAAGTTAAAAAGGAATTTGTAAAAACAAACATGCTTTTAAAAACACAAAAACAAACACATTCACAACACTTCTCAGGCAAACAAGAAATACTGTGATCAATATATATTTTTGTGAGGTCATATAAACGGGCGAAACATATGAATAAAAGAGATGGAAATGTAGAGAGTTAATATATATTTACTTTCATACCTCGGAACACTCTTCTAAATCCCCAAAGACGTCAGAAAAGTCAGTCAGGCTTTTCCTCAGAGTCTGGTCTACAGGCAGCGTGTTGTCATTGTAGGATGAGACAAATTTAAAGTCACTTGTCCTGGATCCAGTTGTCATGTAGCCATCATAGTTGTAAGTGCTGCGTAAAGTTCCTGTGCCGTCAACATCTGCATAATTAGGAGGCAGATAACCACTGGGGATTGCAACTGCTCCATCAAACAACAGTCTGGGCTTCCTCCTGCGACAGAACCTCACACCCAGGACAATAATAATGAAGGTGAGGAAAAAGGTGGACACTGACACCAAAGCAATGATCAGATAGGACGTCAGTTTTGAGTCTCTCTCATCATAAGCAATGTCCTTAAGTTCAGGCACTTCAGCCAAGTTATCAGAGATCAGTAAATACATGGAGCAGGTGGCAGAGAGAGGAGGCTGTCCGTTATCCTTCACTGCCACAATAAGGTTCTGTTTCATGCTGTCAGATTCAGAGATGTCCCGCTGGGTCCTGATCTCTCCACTGTGGAGACCAATAGTAAAAAGCCCAGGATCAGTGGATTTGACTATGTGATAGGACAGCCAGGCGTTCTGTCCAGAGTCTGCGTCCACTGCTATCACTTTGGACACCAGAGAGCCTGCATGTGCAGCTTTAGGGACCAGTTCAGTCATGAAGGAGTTCCCCTCCGGGGTGGGGTACAGGATTTGAGGAGAGTTGTCATTCACATCAGATATAAACACATTGACTGTCACGTTGCTGCTGAGTGGAGGAGACCCATTGTCTCTGGCCATCACATGGACTTTAAAACTCCTGAAGTGTTCATAATCAAAAGCCCTCACAGCATGGATCACCCCTGTGTCTCCATTTACAGATACATAGGAGGACACTGGGCCCCATTCACCTCACCAGGTAACAGAGAATAAACCACTGTCCCGTTCTGTCTCCAGTCTGGGTCTCGAGCAGCAACAGAACATAAAGTGGAGCCAGGTTTGTTGTTTTCAGTCACATATGCGCTGTAGGACTGCTCCTCAAACACAGGAGGGTTGTCATTGATGTCAGCGACAGTTAAGTGGACAGTTTTAGAGGAGGACAGAGGTGGAGAGCCCTCGTCAGTGGCAGTGATTGTAATGTTGTAATCAGACACGAGCTCACGGTCCAGCTGTTCTGTGGTCACTAGAGAATAATAGTTTTTAATGGAAGGGACTAACTTGAAAGGGACACCAGTCTGAAGGGAGCAGCGGACCTGTCTGTTGTTCTCTGAGTCTCTGTCCTGCACATTAATGATGCCCACCTCTGTACCAGGAGGGGTGTTTTCTGCTACAGAATCTGACAAGGATTTTAAACTGACCACAGGAGCATTATCATTCACATCAGTGACAGAAATAATGACTTTTCCATGAGAGGACAAACCTAATCCATCTTTAGCTTTAACACGTATTTCAAATGAGGTTTTAGATTCAAAGTCAACATTGCCAATAACTTTAATCTCTCCTGTTTTTGCATTAATACTAAATGTCCTTTTAACGTCTTCAGTAACGTGTCCAAAATCATAACTCACATCACCATTGACTCCTTCATCTGCATCAGCTGCACTCACAGTAACCACTACAGTGTCTAGTGGGGAGTTTTCAGGCAGACTGGCTTTATACACGGCCTGGTTAAACACAGGGGCGTTATCATTAGCATCCAACACAGTGACGTGTATGGCTACTGTCCCTGTTCTCTGAGGAGAGCCGCCATCCAAAGCTGTCAAAACCAAATCAATTTCATCTTGTTTTTCACGATCTAATTCTTTATCAAGCACTAGCTCTATGGTATTTCCTGTGATCACTAAAACAAAATGATCATTCTTGTTTAGAGCATATTGTTGGACTGAATTCTGTCCCACATCCGCGTCATGCGCCTCCTCAATCAAAAAGCGCGCACCTCTGACTGCAGACTCATGTATTTCGAGTTTAATAACCTCGTCGTTAAATTGCGGTGTATTGTCGTTTATATCTTGAATGTGCACATTAACTCGATGCAGCTCAAGAGGACTCTCGAGAACGAGCTCCCGTTTAACGACACACGACGCCCTTTCATCACAAAGCTCCTCTCGGTCAATTCTATCGGCAACAATCAGGTTTCCGTTCTCCACGTTTATGTCAAAGTAACGCTTCTCCGTCTCCTCGGCCTCAATGCGGGCTTTCCTGTGGCTTAGTTCACCGCTCTTCAGCCCCAAATCTTTAGCTATATTTCCAATAACCCATCCTCGTTTGGTTTCCTCCGGTAGGGAATAGCTGACGTCTCCGCATGCGGCTTGAATCCATGTAAAAATAAGCCAAAAGGCGCAGGTTATCCTTAAAAATACCATCGTACCACGAGCACGCGCGAGATCAACCACGCTTCAATTACGGTCTGCAATCCCAGACCTACGTTTTTCTGTCAAATGCAAATGCTGAAGCCTGTGCAGATACGACAAAGGTCAGTCCCATAAACTGGCAAATAGCGCCACCGTGAGCTTAAGCAATAATTTGATTAAACCACTATACTGTTTTCTTTTACATCCGGGTGGTAATAATATTCAACCAGCCCTATTTAATAATTTTTCAATAATTTTATATATATATATATATAATTAATGCTAAAAGTATGTGTTTATTGTTGCTTTTAAAGAAAGTCTTTTTTTTCATCTACAGCAAAGAGCATTTTTATTTTCATTTTATTGCAGTACAATCATATAAAGAGAATATGGTCCCGCACAGTATGATTGAAAGTGTGCCATGTGCAGACACGTTTTCACAGCTTAGATAATGTGGGAATAAAGTCAGAGAAGTGATCACCTTTACTTTTGAATAATATACAAAAACATACCTCTCAATAACTCACAGCTACAGCAAACACTACAGTCTTAATCACAACAGCAAACCTGCTGCAGTCAGCTGTTATTTATTTCTAAACTCAATCTTTGTCAATGAAGAATTTGCATTTACAACTGTTCATATGAGGCATAAAACAAATGAGAGAAATGTTACTCTATTTCTGCATCAAAATAGAGTCAAGAAAAATGTCCACATATTGTAACATTAAATGAGAAGAAAGTGAGCTGTCACCATTTTCTAAAAAACAACAGCATGATGTCCCCGTACTTATTAATTTCTATCAATGCAGCTGCACCTCTCAAAAAGTATAATACAAATGTGCAATGAAAATAATCTCCACAAACTGCTTGCTCATGAAATAAATTAAGTATGCATTGAAATAATGTTCAGACAATCAAAATAACTTATGTAATTTCCAAACTTTTTCATCAGAGAAGCCTCTAATAATCTCAACAAGGCTAAAACTTACACAATCACATGACACTTCACTTCAAACACAATGTATAGCTTACTTAAGTATGAAATGCATTAATCTGATTTGTTTAGTTTAGTTTAGTTTTAGTTTATTTATTTGTTTGAGCAGTTAACCTGCTCAAAGGGAGTGGGCTGAAGCCAAAGGCTTATAAGCGCCCACCCCAAAATAAAAATAGTAACATTACATTTAATATTTACAAGGTAGCAAATCATAAACAAAGGAACATAGGGCAAAGTAACAATAAATGATGAAGAATAAGACAAAAACAACAGCAAAATAAAGAACAAAGAATGTGCTACTTTTATGTTATAAAGGTGCATTCATACATATTATACTCTGAGATCTTGCTACTTCCCAGTTGTCATTACTATCCCAATATAATTTAATTTGGGTTTAATTATCATTAATTATCATTATTAAAGGTGCATTAATACATATTATATTCTGAGATCTTGCTACTTCCCAGTTGTCAATACCATCCTTAATATAATTTAATTCGGGTTTATTTATCATTATTATTATATTTGTTTAATTGAGTTATATGTGAAGTGTGATGTAAGCCCTGCATAATGAGGTGCATTAAAAAGCCAGGGTGTAGAACGGGCCAGTTGAAGAGGGCAGTAACTCCCCCTCAACAAACCCCCACCCAGCTGCCCTAACAGCTGATTTTGTAGATGATGTTCCTATGCTGAGTGGTGCATTAAAAGACAAGGTTTTGAGCCCGTTGGGGGTCCCTCTCAACAGATTCATAACTTGCCTACCCTAATTCTCATTTGTAAATTTAAGCATAGAATGACAACCGTTCCAAGCAGCAACACTCTTCCTTGATTATAGATAATTGATCCTACTGCGCCTCCTAGTGGCAACACATTTCTTGTTCTCTGTATATTTCAAAAGTCTTTTGTTTGTATTTATATTTGAACAGGTTGATATTTGGACTTCGTTTCAACTCCATTTCCAGTTTATTCCACAATTGTACACCATTAACTGTTGGGCTAAAACTTTTCAAAGTTGAGCTATGTTTCTGAGTCCTAAGTTTAATTCGTCACGTAATTCATAACAACCAGTACGTTCTTGGAACCTTCTTTGTATTTGGCCTGGCAACAGTTTGTATCTTGCTTTGTATAACATCTGTACAGTTTGGAACTCAACAATGTCACAGAACTTCATGATCTTTGATTTTAAAAATAATGAGTTTGTGTGGTCCAAAAACCCAACTTTATGAATTACTCGGATAGCTCTTTTTTGCAACAATACTATTGGTTTTAATGTGTTTTTATAAGTACTACCCCAAACCACAGTACAATAATATAAATATGGCAAAATCAGAGAACAGTATAAGATATGTAGAGCTTTGATGTTAAAATGTGCTTTGCTTTTGCTATTACTGAAATGCTTCTAGAATTTTCGTAGATATATATTTAATATGAGCTTCCAAGTAATTCTGTCATCTATAATAACACCAAGGAATTTGATTTCATGCACTCGCTCTATGACAACACCCTCTATCTGAATTGCTTCCTGAGCATTGGAATTACAGTTGCCAAATATCATCATTTTGCTTTTACTCAGATTTAGAGATAATTTATTTTGTTTGAACCACTTATTGACACTTTTGAGTTCCAAGTTAACAATCCGACACAGTTGCTGTAAGTCGTCACCTGATGCAAAAATATTTGTATCGTCAGCAAACAAGATAAATTTAAGTACTTGAGACGTTTTACAAATGTCGTTAATGTACATGTTAAACAATTTTGGCCCAGAATGGAACCTTGAGGTAAACCACACACAATTTGTCGACAACTCGACTGATAATCACCTATTTTCACACATTGTTTTCTATTTTTTAAATAACTGGTAACCCACTGTAGAGCTACCCCCCTAATCCCATAATGTTCTAGTTTATTAATTAGTATATCATAGTTTATTGTATCAAACGCTTTACTCAGGTCAATAAATAACCCTATGGCATATTTCTTGTTATCTACAGCATAGTTATTTCTTCAATTATATCAAAGAGAGCGTGTGAAGTTGAGTGATTATTCCTAAAACCAAATTGATTGTCCGAGAGTAAATTACACCTTTCAATAAGCTGTCAAGTCTAGAGTTATAAACCTTCTCTAAGATTTTTGAGAATTGCGGTAAAAGGGAAACAGGCCTGTAGTTTTGTGAAGAGATGTTTATCTCCTGCTTGAACAGAGGAATCACTTTTGCTACTTTCATACCATCAGGAAATTGTCCAGTTTGCAGCGATAGGTTACAGATGTATGTTAACGGCTTAGAGATACTTTCAATAACAGTTTTTAAAGTTTTCATATCCATGTCATGGTAATCTGTCGAGGTTTTATTTTTACACCCTTTAACAATGTCCAGTATCTCCTTTTCCTCCACAGGTTTGGGAACATGGACAGAGGATTTGTGTCTATCAGTTCACAATTAAAGTTCTCAACATTTGTAATTTTTACAGCAAGATTCGGTCCAACATCTACAAAGAATTTATTAAATGTATCGACTACTTCATTCATATTATTTAAAGTGTTATCCTCATCTTTGAAATATTTTGGATAATTAATCGATCTTGGTTTATTTCTAATTATACTATTTAAGATATTCCATAAACCTTTAATATTATTCTTATTGCTATCTAACAACTTATTATAATAATCCTGTTTACATTTTCTAATGATACCTGTCAGTTTATTTTTATATTTCTTATATTTATCCTCAGCTTCTTTTGTTCTATCATTTATACATTTTTGTAGAGTGAATTTTTTTTCTTGCATGCATTTAGTAATCCTTAGACATCCATGGGTTTTCTTTACACTTTCTGTTTTTACAATGTTTTTCATTGGGCATTTGTACTTTTTTTTTTATTTGATGTAAGTTTAGATAATAATTGAAGCCAACTTTGGATTAAAAACTATTTAATAAGCGGCTTTAGTGATACCCATCCCGGCAATGTCTCAGTCTCATTTCTCACTTGCAGGTGCTCCAAGTTGCTTTACAATTCAGCATGATATTGATTGAAGTCCAACACAGTTATGGTGAGCTACATAGCCACAGCTGTCCTGGGGTAGACTGATGGAAGAGAACATGCCTATCTGCGCAATTGGCCCCTGCGACAACACACACACAGCACACTCAGCCAGGCCAGTAAGTCTGAAAATTGCTGCACCACGTTTAAACATTATTTAACAAGGCAAAAACTCGGGATTGAACGCCGTGATCCTCAAGGTCAAGGTCAAGTTTATTTCTATAGCACATATACAAAAACCACAGCTGCCCAAAGTGCTTTTCATAACAAAACAACAACACCACAAGCTATACGACCCAATCTGCAAATCAATGAAGCTTTCACAAATACACAAGTTAAAACAATCCATAATCGCTTCTGTCCACAAAAACTGACAGTACTTTTAGTGTGGTGTGAATGTATGTCACCAAATTATGTTTGTGAAGGTTTGTGTTATGACACATATCAGACTGCAATCTAGTCTTTTCAAATCCACATCATTGGACCATTGACAAAGCATGTTTTTATTTTTTTTCAGATTTCCCTGCTACAAATACAGTGGAGTAAATATGAATGGAAATGTTCAAAGATTGACTGTAAAAAAACAAAAATGAATTAGTTGTGTGAAATATTGCACGACATAAGAAAAAAATGCTGGTAAATTAACTTTTCAAATGATCGTGACAAATATGAAGTCACTTGGCTGCAATAAAACGACTTAAAGGAAAACATAAAAATGGGACATTGTGATTCTTAGCTCTTGTGAGATCATAAACATTGAAAACTCTTATAAATACATGTAAAGGAATGTAAAGGCAGAGGGTCTGTAAAGATTTACTTTTCATACCTCAGAACACTCTTCTAAATCCCCAAAGACGTCAGAAAAGTCAGTCGGGCTTTTCCTCAGAGTCTGGTCTACAGGCAGCGTGTTGTCATTGTAGGAAGAGACAAATTTAAAGTCACTTGTCCTGGATCCAGTTGTCATGTAGCCATCATAGTTGTAAGTGCTGCGTAAAGTTCCTGTGCCGTCAACATCTGCATAATTAGGAGGCAGATAACCACTGGGGATTGCAACTGCTCCATCAAACAACAGTCTGGGCTTCCTCCTGCGACAGAACCTCACACCCAGGACAATAATAATGAAGGTGAGGAAAAATGTGGACACTGACACCAGTGCAATGATCAGATAGGATGTCAGCTTTGAGTCTCTCTCATCATAAGAAATGTCCTTGAGTTCAGGCACTTCAGCCAAGTTATCAGAGATCAGTAAATACATGGAGCAGGTGGCAGAGAGAGGAGGCTGTCCGTTATCCTTCACTGCCACAATAAGGTTCTGTTTCATGCTGTCAGATTCAGAGATGTCCCGCTGGGTCCTGATCTCTCCACTGTGGAGACCAATAGTAAAAAGCCCAGGATCAGTGGATTTGACTATGTGATAGGACAGCCAGGCGTTCTGTCCAGAGTCTGCGTCCACTGCTATCACTTTGGACACCAGAGAGCCTGCAATGTGCAGCTTTAGGGACCAGTTCAGTCATGAAGGAGTTCCCCTCCGGGGTGGGGTACAGGATTTGGGGAGAGTTGTCATTCACATCAGATATAAAACACATTGACTGTCACGTTGCTGCTGAGTGGAGGAGACCCATTGTCTCTGGCCATCACATGGACTTTAAAACTCCTGAAGTGTTCATAATCAAAAGCCCTCACAGCATGGATCACCCCTGTGTCTCCATTTACAGATACATAGGAGGACACTGGGGCCCCATTCACCTCACCAGGTAACAGAGAATAAACCACTGTCCCGTTCTGTCTCCAGTCTGGGTCTCGAGCAGCAACAGAACATAAAGTGGAGCCAGGTTTGTTGTTTTCAGTCACATATGCGCTGTAGGACTGCTCCTCAAACACAGGAGGGTTGTCATTGATGTCAGCTACAGTTAAGTGGACAGTTTTAGAGGAGGACAGAGGTGGAGAGCCCTCGTCAGTGGCAGTGATTGTAATGTTATAATCAGATACTAGCTCACGGTCCAGCTGTTCTGTGGTCACTAGAGAATAATAGTTTTAATGGAAGGGACTAACTTGAAAGGGACACCAGTCTGAAGGAGCAGCGGACCTGTCTGTTGTTCTCTGAGTCTCTGTCCTGCACATTAATGATGCCCACCTCTGTACCAGGAGGGGTGTTTCTGCTACAGAATCTGACAAGGATTTTAAACTGACCACAGGAGCATTATCATTCACATCAGTGACAGAAATAATGACTTTTCCAAGAGAAGACAAACCTAACCATTTTAGCTATATGCGTATTCAAAAGCGTTTTTATGTTCAAAGTCAACATGCACAATACTTTAATCTCTTCCTGTCTTTGATTTATACTAAATGGTCACTTATAACGTCTTCAGTAACGTGTCCAAAATCAATAACTCACCATCGACCATTGACTCCTCACTTCATCAGCTGCAGCTACAGTAACCACTAACAGTGTCTAGTGGGGAGTTTTCAGGCAGACTGGCTTTATACACGCCTGGGTTAAACACAGGCGTTATCATTAGCATCCAACACATGACGTGTATGGCTACTGCCTGTTTCTCTGAGGAGAGCCGCATCCAAGCTGTCAAAACTAAATCAATTTAATCTTGTTTTTCACGATCTAATCTTTATCAAGCACGCCAGCTCTATGGTAATTTCCTGTGACACTAAAACAAAATGATCATATCTGTTTAGACATATTGTGGAACTGAATCTGTCCCAACATCTCCGCGTCATGGCGCCTGTTCTAATGAAAAAGCGCGCACCTCTGTCTGCAGACACTTAGTTCGGATTGATCAATCCTCCTTTAATTGGGGGTGTATTATCGTTTTATATCTTGAAATGTGCACAATATCGTGAAGCTCAAGAGGAGTCCCTCGAGAACGAGAGCTCCGTTTAACGACACACCGACGCCCCGGCTCATCAACAAAGCTCCTCCTCGGTCATTCTACGGCAACAATCAGGTCCGTTCTCATCACGTTTATGTCAAAGTAAACGGTTTCCCGTCTCCTCCACCTAATGCGGGCCTCCTGTGGCTTAGTTCACCGTTCTCTAACAGCCCCAAATCTTTAGCTATTTTCCAAATAACCCATTCCTCGTGGTTTCCTCCGGAGGGAATAGCTGACGTCTCCGCATTGGCGGCTTGAATCCATGTAAAAAATAAGCCAAAAGGCGCAGGTTATCCTAAATACCATCGTACACAGAGAGATGAACACGCGTGAGATAGTTAACCACGCTTTCAATTACGGTCTGCAATCCAGACCCTACAGTTGTTCTGTCAAATGCAAAGCGAAGCCCTGTGCAGATACGCACAAAAGGTCCCGTACCATATATCGGCAATAGAGCGCCACCCGTGAGCTTAAGGCAATATTTGATTAAACCATTAAAACGGTTTCTTTTAACATCCGGTGTAATAATATTCAACCAGCCCTTATTTAATAATTTTATCAATAATTATATAATTATATATATATAATATATAATAATATATATATATATATATAATAATGCTAAAAAGTATGTGTTTATGTTGTCTTTTAAAGAAGTCTTTTTTCATCTACAGCAAAGACCATGTTTTTTCATTATTTGCAGTAGAATCAAATAAAGAGGAGATATGGTCCCGCACAATATGACTGAAGTGTGCCATGTGCAGACAAGTTATCAAGCTTAAGATAATGTGGGAATAAAGTCAGGAAGTGACTCACCTTTATTTTGATAAATACAAAACACCTCTCCAATAACTCACAGCTACAGCAAACACTACATTCCTTAATCACAACAGACAAACCCTGCTGCAGTCACAGCTGTTATTTATGTTCCTAAACTCAATTCTTGTCATGAAGAATTTTCATTACACACTGTTCATAAATGAGACATAAATAACAAATGAGAGAAATTTACTCTATTTCTGCATCAAAAATGATCAAGAAAAATGCCCATATTGTACATTAAAATGAGAAAAAGTGATCTGTCCACCATTTTCTAAAAAACAACAAATGATGTCCCGTCTTATTAATTTCTATCAATGCAGCTGCACTCTCAAAAAAGTAAAAATTGTGCAATGAAAAAATAATCTCCCAAACTGCTTGCTAATGAAAATATAAATTAAGTAGTGCATTGAAATATGTGCAGACATCAAAATAACTATAGTAATTTCCCAAACTTTCACACAGAAGCCTCTAAAAATCTCAACAAGCTAAACTTACACAACAACATGACACTTACTTCACAGTACAATGTAAGCTTACTTAAGTATGAAATGTCATTAATCTGCTTTGTAACTTTTTAATTTGCATGTAAGTTTAAGTAAGAAGAAGCAACTGGAATTAAAAACTATTTAATCAAGCGGCTTAGTGATACCCATCCCGGCAATGTTAGTTTCTGATACATACTGACTGTTGTATACAAAAGAAGCCAACTTAAATATGAAAAACATAATAATGCATTTGTCAATCTATTTCTCACTTGAGGTTCTCCAAGTGCCTTACAATTCACGGATATGATTCAAGTCCAACACAGTTATGGTAGCTACATAGCCAAGCTTGTCCTGGGGTAGACTGATGAAGAGAACTGCCTATCTGTGCTATGCCCTAACAACCACACAGACACTCAGTCCAGGCCAGTAAAGTCTGAAAATTGCTGCACCAACCGTTCAAACATTATTTAAACAAGGCCAAAACTCGGATTGAAGCCGTGATCCTCAAGGTCAAGGTCAAGTTTTCTATAGCCCATATACAAAAACCACAGCTGCCCAAAGTTGCTTTTCAATCAAAACAACAACACCAATAAGCTATACGACCCAATTGCAAATCAACTGAAGCTGTTCAACAAATATCACAAGTTAAAAAAAACAATCCATAATCGCATATCTGTCCACAAAAACTGACAGTATTTTAGGAGTGTGAATGTATGTCACCAAATTATGTTTGTGAAGTTTGGTTATGACACATATCAGACTGCAATGTTAAGTCTTTCAAATGCCACATCAATTGGACATTACAAAGCATGTTTTATTTTTCAGATTTCCTGCTACAAAATACAGTGGAGTAAAATATTATATGGAAATGTTCAAAGACTTGACTGTAAAAAAACAGAAAAAAAATGAATTAGTTGTGTGAAATATTGCACGAATAAAGAAAAAAATGCTGGTAAATTAAATTTCAAATGATCGGACAAATATGAAGTTAAACATTGGCAGCAATAAACGACTTAAAAGGAAAACATAAAATGGACCTGTGATTCTTAGCTCTGGTGAGATCATAAACATTGGAAACCCTATAAAATACATGTAAAAGAAGGTAAAGGCAGAGACACTGTAAAATTTACTTTTCATACCTCGGAAACATTCTTCTAAATCCCCAAGACGTCAGAAAGTCAGTCGGGCTTTTTCCCAGAGTCTGGTCTACAGGCAGCGTGTGGTCATTGTAAGGAAGAGACAAATTTAAAGTCACTTGTCCTGGATCCAGTTGTCATGTACCATCAAGTGTAAGTGCTTCGTAAAGTTCCTGTCCGCAACATCTGCATAATAGGAGGCAGATAACCCACTTTGGTGATTGCAACTGCGTCCATCAACAACAGTCTGGGCTTCCCCTGCGACAGAACCTCACACCCAGGAAACAATAAATGAGGGAGGAAAAATAGTGGACACATGGAGCGAACGACATAGTGCACATGATCAGATAGGATGTCCCAGCTTGAGTCCCTCATAATAAGAAATGTCCTTGAAGTCATGTCACTCAGCCAGTATCCAAGATCAGTAAAATACATGGAGGCAGTGGCAGAGAGAGGAAGGCCTGTCCGTTCACTTCAATGCACAATAAGTTCTGTTTCCATGCTTGTGCCAGATCAGAGATGTCCGCTGGTGTCCTGATCTTCCACTGTGTGAGACAATAGTAAAAAGCCCAGGCTCAGTGGATTTAACTATGTGATAGGAGAGCCAGGCGTTCTGTCCGAGTCTGCGTCCACGCTATCACTTTGAGACACCAGAAGCCTGCATGTGCAGCTTTAGGGACAGTTCAGTCATGAACGGAGTCCTCCGGGTGGGTACGGATTATAAGAGAGCGGTGTCATTCACATCAGATATAACACATTGACTGTCACGCGCGCTGAGTGAGAGACCCATTGTCTCTGGCCATCACATGACTTAAAACTCCGAAGTGGTTCATCAATCAAAAGCCCTCAACAGCATGGATCAGCCCCTGTCTCATTTACAGATACATAGGAGACCACTGGCCCCATTCACCCACCAGGTAACAGAGAATAAACCACTGTCCCTTCTGTCCTCCAGTCGGGTCTCGAGCAGCCAACAGAAACATAAGTGGGGCCAGGTTTTGTGGTTTTCAGTCACATATGCCTGTACGGACGCTCCTCAAACACAGGAGGGGGTTGTCATTCGATGTCAACGACAGTTAAGTGGACAGTTTTTAGAGAGGACAGAGGTGAGAGCCCTCGTCAGTGGCAGTGATTTGTAATGTTGTAATCAAGACACTAGTCAGGAGTCCAGCTGTTCGTGGTCACTAAGAAATAATATTTTTAATGGAAAGAACTAAACTTGAAAGGACATCCAGTCTGAAGGGAGCAGCGACGTCTGGTCTGTTGTTTCCTGAGTTCTGTCCTGCACATTATATGCCACCACCTCTGTACCAGGAGGGGTGTTTTCTGCTACAGAATCTACAAGGATTAAACTGACCAACAGGAGCATTATCATTTCACATCAGTGACAGAAAATGACTTTCCATGAGAGACAAACTAATCCATCTTTAGCTATTATGCGTATTTCAAATGACTTTTAGTTTCAAAGCCAAACATTCCCAATAACTTTAATCATCCCTGTTTTTGCATTTATACCAATCCTTTAACGTCTCAGTAACGTCCCAAAATCTAACTCACACACATTGACTCCTTCATCGCATCAGCTGCCCTCACAGTACACACACACTGTCGTGGGATTTCGGCAGACTGGCTTTAACACCGCCTCGGTTAAACACAGGGCGTTATCATTAGCATCCAACACACGACGGTATGGCTACTGCCCTCGTTCTCTTGAAGCCGCCATCCAAAGCTGTCAAAACCAAATCAATTCATCTGTTTCTGACGGATCTAATTCTTTATCAAAGCACCAGCTCTATGGTATTTCCTGTGATCACAAAAACAAAATGATCTATCTGTAGAGAATTGTTGGAGCGAAATTCTGTCCCCTCCGCGTCATGCGCCTCCTCAATTCAAAAAACGTCGCCACCTCTGACTGCGACTCATGTATTTCGAGATTGATATATCTCCTTCTAAAATGCGCGCCGTGCTGCTTTACCTGCCTGAATGTCCACATTACCTCGTGAAGCTCAGAGGACCCTCGAGAACCGAGCTCCCCCGTCTCAACCCGACACACCGACCGGCCCTTTCATCAAAAAGCTCCTCCGGTCAATTCTATCGGCAACCAATCAGGCTTTTCCCGTTCTCCACGTTTAGTAAAGTAAGCGCTTCTCCGTCTCCTCGGCTCAATGCCGGCGCTTTCCCGGCGTAGTTCCCGCTCTGGTGCACGCCCCAAATCTTTAGCTAATTTCCATAACCCAATCCTCGTTCTGGTTCCTCGTAGGGAAAGCTGACGTCTCGCTGCGGCTGAATCCATGTAAAAAATAGCCAAAAGGCGCAGGGTTATCCTTAAAATAACATCTGTAGCCACAGCACGCGTGAACCCACCACGCTCAATTACGGTCTGCAATCCGACCTAAGTTTCGTCAAATGCAATACGAAGCTGTGCAGATACGACAATAGGTCCGTCCCAATAAACTGCAATACGCCACGTGACTTAGCAAATAATTGATTTAAACATATACAGGTTTCTTTACATCGGGTGGTAATAAATATTCAACCAGCCTATTTAATAATTTTGCAAATAAATATAATATAATATATATATATAAATACTATATATATAATATATAATATATATATATATAATACTGTATATATATATAAATAAATAATATATAATAATGCTAAAAGTATGTGTTTATGTTTGTTTTAAAGAAAGTCCTTTGTTTTCACTACAGCAAAGAGCATTTTATTTTCATTTTAGCATAGAAATCAAATAAAGAGAGATACTGGTCCGCACAATATGACTGAAAGTGGCCCAATGTGCAGACAGTTTTCAACAGCTTAAGATAATGTGGGAATAAAGTCAGAAGAAGTGGTCACCATTACTTTGAATAATATACAAAAACAACCTCTCATAATCAGCGAGCTAACATGCAAACACTACAGTCTAATCACAACAATAAACCTGCTGCATCACTGAATTTATTTCTAAACTCACATCTTTGTCATGAGAAGAATGTCATACACTGTTCATAATGGACATAAAAACAAATGATAGAAATGTACTCTATTTCTGCATCAAAATAGATTGAAGGAAAAAGTCCACATATGTAACATTAAATGAGAAGAAAGTGAGCTGTTCACCATTTCTAAAACAACAACAGATCCCCCATACTTATTAAATTCTATCAACTCAGCTGCCACCTCTCAAAAAGTATAATACAAAAATGTGCAATGAAATAATCTCTCACCAACTGCTTGCTCATTATAAATTATTAGCATTGAAATATGTTCAGGACAATCAAAATAACTTATAGAATTACCATAAATTTCATCAGAGAAGCCTCTAAATAATCTCAACAAGGCTAAATTACACATCATATGACACTTCACTTCAACACAATGTATAGCTACTAAAGTATTAAGATAGCATTATCTGCTTGTACTTTTTAATGAGTAATTAATAATATTGAAGCTAACCTTTGGAATTCAAAACTATTTAATAAGCGGCTTTAGTGATACCATCCCGGCAGATGTTCTATTTACTGATCAGTAAATGACTGTTGTAAAATACAAATAAAGAACCAACTAAAATTATGAAAAAACAGAAAATGCATTAGCTCATTCTCACTGGCAGGTGCTGACCAAGTGCTTACAATTCAGCGGATATTGATTCAAGTCAACACAGTTATTGGTAGAGCTACATAGCCAAAGCTGTCTGGGGTAATACTGATGGAAGAGAAGCTGCCTATCGGCTATTGCCCCCGACAACAACACACACAGCCACCACTCACAGCAGTAAGTTCTGAAAATTGGCTGGCAACAATGTTTAAACATATTTAACAAGGCAAAACTCGTGGTTGAACGCAAATGATCCCTCAAAGGCTCAAGGTCAAGTTTATTTCTATAGCACATATACAACAGCACAGCTTCCCAAAAGTTGCTTTCATAACAAAAACAACATCACAAGCTATACGCCCAATCTGCAAATGAAATGAAGCTTCACAAATACACACAAGTTAAAACAAATCCATCAATCGCTTCGTCCACAAAAACTTGACAGTACTTTTAGGTGTGTAAATGTATGTCACCAAATTATGTTTGTGAAAGTTTGTGTTATGACGCAGTATAAGACTGCCAAACTTAGTCCTTTCAATCCACCTCATGGACGATTGACAAAGCATGTTTTTTATTTATTTTATTTTTTCATATTTCCCTCTACAAATACAGTGGAGTAAATATTAATGGAATGTTCAAAGATTGACTGTAAAAAAACAAAATGAATTAGTTGTGTGAAAAATATTGTAATGACATAAGAACAAAATGCTGTAAATTAAATTTCAAAAAATATCGTCGACAAATATAAGTACTTGGCTGCAATAAAACGACTTAAAGGAAAACATAAAATGGGAACACGCAGTGATTCTTAGCTCTTGGTGAGATCATAATTGAAACTCTTATATCATGAAATGGAAGTAAAGGCAGAGGTTCTGTAAAAGACTTTAGCTTTTCATACCTCAGAAGAATCTCTAATCCCAAAGAACGCCAGAAAAGTCAGTCGCTGCTTTTCCTCAGAGTCCTGGTTACAGGCAGCGGTTTCATTGTAGGACGACACAATTAAAGTCCACTGTCCTGATCCAGTTGTCAGTTAGCCATCAAGTGAAGGCTGCGTAAAGCCCTGTGCGCAACATCTGCATAATAGAGAGATAACACTGGGGATTGCCATACTGCTCCATCAATCACACAGTCTGGCTTCCTCCTAGCGACAGAACCTCAACACACCAGGACAATATAAGAAGGTAAGGAAAATGTGGACACTGAACACGTGCAATGATCAGATAGGATGTCAGCTTGAGTCTCTCTCATCATAAGGAAATTCCTTGAGTTCGAGCACTTCAGCCAAGTATCAGGTCAGTAACTACATGGAGCAGGTGCAGAGAGAGGAGCTGTCCGTTATCCTTCACTGCCACAATAATGTTCTGTTCATCTGTCCAATTCAGAGATGTCCTGCTGGGTCCTTACTCTCCACTGTGGAGACCAATAGTAAAAGCCCAGAACTCAGTGGTTGACTAGTGAATAAGGAACAGCCAGGCGTTCTGTCAGAGTCTGCGTCACGCTATCACTTGGACACCAGAGACCGCATGTGCCAGCTTTTAGCGGACCAAGTTCAGTCATGAAGGAGAGTTCCCCTCCGGGTGTTGTACAGGATTAGAGAGTTGTCATCACGTTCAGATATAAACACATTGACTGTCACGTTGCTGTGAGTGAGGAGACCCATTGTCTCTTGGCCATCACATTGGACTTTAAAACTCCTGAACGTGTTCATAATCAAAAGCCCTCACAGCATGGATCACCCCTGTGCTCCATTTACAAGATACATAGGAGTACACTGGGCCTCCATTCACCTCAGCCAGGTAACAGAGAATAAACCACCTGTCCCGTTTGTCCTCCAGTCTGGGTCCTCGAGCGCAACAGAACATAAAGTGGAGCAGGTTTCGTTGTTTTCAGTCCATAGCGCTGTAGGACGCCCTCAAACACAGGAGGGTTGTCATTGACGTCAGCGAACAGTTACGTGGACAGTTTTAGAGGAAGACAGGGTGAGAGCCCTCGTCAGTGGCAGTGGATTTAATGTTGTATCAAACAGCGGCTCACGTCCCAGTTGTTCGTGGTCACTAGAGAAAAAGTTTTTAATGAAGGGACTACTTGAAAGGGACACCAGTCTGAAGGGAGCGAGTCGGACCTGTCTGTTGTTCCTGAGTCTCTGTCCTGCAACATTAATGATGCCTCACCTCTGTACCAGGAGGGTGGTTTTCTGCACAAGATCTGACAAGGATTTTAGAACTGACAGGCATTATCATTACACATCAAGGACAGAATAATGACTTTCCAAAAGAGAGGACAAACTAATCCATCTTAGCTATATCCGTATTTCAAAAGCGTTTTTTGTTTCAAGTCAACATTGCCCATAACTTAATAATCTCCGTTTTGCATTTTATACTGAATATCTTTTAACTGTCTTCAGTAACCGGTTCCCCAAATCATAACTCACATCACCATTGACTCCTCTCACCCGCACCAGTGCACTCACCAGTAACCACTAACAGGTCTAGTGGGAGTTTTCCACGGCAATTGGCTTCATACACGGCTCGCTTAACCACACGGGGCGTTTCATCTAACCCCATCCACCACATGACGCCTGTTGCTACCGCTGTTCTCGACGCCCAGAAGCCCATCCAAAGCTGCCAAAACCACACTCAATTTCTAATCTTGTTTTTCAAGCGACTATATTCTTTATCAATGCACTAGCTCTATGGTATTTTTTCCTGTGATCACTAAACAAATGAATCATTCTTTGTTTAGGCATATTGTGTGGACCTGAATTCTGTCCAACATCGCGTCAATGCGCAACTCATTCTACATAAAAGAATAACGCGCACCGTCTGACTGCAAGACTCTCAGTATTTTCGAGATTAATAATATCCTTATTATTTGGGTGTAGTTCGTATATCTTGAATGTGCAACATTTAAACTGAGATGACACTCAGACGAGAATATAGAGAACGAGCTCCGTAAACGAAACACAACGACGCCCTCTCACACAAAGCTCCTCTCGCATCTATCGACACATCAGGTTTCCCGTCTCCACGTTCACGTCAAAGTACACGCTCTCCGTTCCTCGAGCCTCTGCGGGCTTTTCTGTGGCTAGTTCACTCAACTTTCAAGCACCCAAAACTATTACTATAATTCCAATAACCCATCCCTCGTTATGGTTCTCGGTAGGGAATACTGAACGTCTCCGCATAGCGCTTGAATCCATGTAAAAATAAGCCCAAGGCGCAGGTTATCCTAAAAACCATCGAGTACCACGAGCACGCGTGAGATCCAACCAGCTTAATTACGGCCTGCATGCAATCCAGACCTAAGTCTGTCAAAATGCAAAGCTGAATGTCCTTGCAGATACGACAAAGGTCCGCTCCCATAAACGCAAAAGCGCCACCGTGAGCTAAGCAATCATTGAATTTAACCTTAAACAGTTTCTTTACATAGAGCTTGAAAATGAAACTATTCAATTTATTTTTAAATAAAAAAAATCTTACATCAAAATATAATAATGAATGCTAAAGTGTAATTTGGTATTGTTGTTTTAGAGAAAATTTATTTAATCTACACAAGTTACACTTTTATTATAATATTTTCAGAGCTATAGAAAAATACCTTTGCCAAAGTGAAATATCGTCCTCGCAGAATAAGATTGAAGTTGTCTTGTGGAGTCACTTTTTCACAGCGAATAGGAATGAAGTCAGAGAAGTGGCACCTTTACTTTTGATAAAAGTGAATAATCCTCCATAACACACAAGTGCACTTACCCTACTCCATAATCACACCAGTAAACCTGCTTCACTCAGCTGTATTTATTTGTAAACTCATCTTTGTCAATTAAGCATTTAATTTACAATTATTCATCATAAT